>JAIXHY010000005.1:798415-974627 GCA_020449905.1 Globodera pallida | reverse complement strand
TATGAATAATTTTGTTTAATGATAATATTTATTTTGTGTCTTTATAATTGCTAGCCATTATATAATTTAAAAATTACCTTTATATTATTTCCATAAAATATTTTAACATATCTTTGTTATTAATTTGTTCTTTCATTTTATCAACTTGCTTACACGAAACTCTTTGGTGTTAAGCACTTCAACCAATTGCATTGGTTTTAGAGTGTCATTTAGTCACTGGAAATCAAAGTCATGCCTCAAAAGCTTTTCGCGCTAGTGTGCCAACTTTATATTATATTGCAACTGGCATTTTTATGTGTTTTAAAATAATATTTTTAATCTTTGTTTACGTATTTATTATATCAGTTTTTATTTTATTTACTAGCCAATGACAAAATACAACTCGCTAATTCGTCTATTTCTGGCTGGTCCGCTTCTCACGCCCATCATTAATTCATCGAACGCGTTTAGTTCCTTAGCGTGGTTTTCTCTAATAAATTAGTGTTTTTTGATTTTTTTATTAGTTTATTAGCATGCGATTCAATGTCATTTAAAAAAATATANTTTTTGGCTTAAAGTCGAAAGTATTATCAAAATATAAATTATAATCAATAAGCATTCGGAAGTGAAAATAATTACATGATNTTTTTCTCGCCAATCTAAACAATAAATTTTTGGATTTATCAGACTATTTTTATTATGCTTTCTTCGGACTATCATTTATTGCGAAAATTTATATTTTATAATTCTAAATGTTCGGTTTGAAACGCAAACCAATATTTTTATTATCTTTCCAATTTTTTTAAAATTCATAAATATGCATGCATTTCTTGTAGTCTGGAAACCACGGAAAACACTCAGCCCTAAAAGTAATGTATTTGGTTGTAGTTTGCATAAATGATTAAAATGATACACCTGTTAACAATTAATCATCAAAAGTTAAAAATAACAAAAATTGTTGTTTATTAAATCAATTTATGTTAAAAAAACTCACTTAAAACATTATAAATATAACATAAATAATAGACAAAAACAAACAACAACAAATTTTTGTAAATTTGATGCCAAATCTAAAATTAAAAATGCATTAATAACATTTTTTATTAATAAAAACCAAACGTTTTTACCGTGTTTTTTTAATATGATTGATTTAACTCTTTAAAGGTTTTTAATTTTTGCTTAATAATTTATCTGATTTTCAATCTCTTTTGATTTGTATTAATTTATATTAAAATATTAATAATTAAATAGCAACATAAATTATAGCTTTAAAAGTAGGCATTTAATAAGGATTTTTAAAATAATGTTTATTTATTTATATGATATGTTTTGAAACAATTTTGGTTTATATTTAATCAAGCGTGATTGAAGAATTCACTGATGTGGTGAGCTTTAGGTTTACTGATCAATGCAGGAAAAACTGCCTGCATCAGCAGTTGTCACCTCGAAAATTTGGGCACTTGACAAAACATTTCGTGCGGCACGCATATTTTGGTTCATATTAAGGTTTTGCTTTGTTTAAGTGTGAATTTAACAATTTATATTTTTAAATCGTTCATTTGTTGCATGCATTCTTAGACGCATTTACTGCATGGTTGCTCTCGAACTTTGTTGCTATTTTTCTTATTTTAATAAGACTACAAATGGAGCGAGGTTGCTGCTAACTTAGATTGACCATTTAAATATAAGTCTCAAATTTTAGTAATATAATTTTTTGTTACCTATTTTGTTTTTAATGTATTCAATGTAAGCTCATTGTTTTGCATTCATTCTCAGCAATCTAATGAATTGATAGATTTATAACAGCTTGGAAAAAGAATTTGTAAATCAAGATTTTTATTAACAAGAAAATTACAATCAGATAAATCGCTTAAATTAGGTATTGTTAATTTATTTGAACAATTTTGAATCTATATCTTTATTCCGAATGTTTATTAAATATTTTTATAGATCAACACTATTTTTACAACAGTTCTTTTATTCAATTTCAATTTTAATGCAACTATAAAATTATTTCAAATACTATTTAATAGTTCACAACATTTTTCTTGCATCCATTCGCCACGCAATTGGAAATTGAATTGGTATTTCAATTTTCAGTTGACTGCTTTCGCATTTTGTGTTACAAGTCGATCAAACTTTTTTTACATTTATTTGCCTATTTCAAACGTTTAAATCAAATAGCTTTATTATTTTTGGAATGTTTTTAAATCTATACAATTAATCAATAATGGTTTTTGCTAAAACTCACTATAAACTACCTTTGTAATAACTTAAATAGCAACAAATATTTGTGGCAAATATTACAAAACAATTATTTATCATTAAACAATTTTTTATAGCTGCAATATGGAAATTACTTTTGACACCAGTGCATTGTATCTATTATATTAAAGTAAATATTTGTGTTTATTTTTAAGCAACCTACTACATTTAAAACCAGTAAAAAGTTTGAAATCAATTGTAATAAGTAAAAATAAAAAAACCTTATTAGTTATAAAAGTTCATTTTCTAGTCAAAAAAGAAACATGTAAAACCATAATGTAACTAATTACGTTGTGAATATTCAAACTGGAATAAAAGCGTGCACATCACCGGGAGATTTATTAATATACAACGATATTTTATGGTTATGAATAATTTTGTTTAATGATAATATTTATTTTGTGTCTTTATAATTGCTAGCCATTATATAATTTAAAAATTACCTTTATATTATTTCCATAAAATATTTTAACATATCTTTGTTATTAATTTGTTCTTTCATTTTATCAACTTGCTTACACGAAACTCTTTGGTGTTAAGCACTTCAACCAATTGCATTGGTTTTAGAGTGTCATTTAGTCACTGGAAATCAAAGTCATGCCTCAAAAGCTTTTCGCGCTAGTGTGCCAACTTTATATTATATTGCAACTGGCATTTTTATGTGTTTTAAAATAATATTTTTAATCTTTGTTTACGTATTTATTATATCAGTTTTTATTTTATTTACTAGCCAATGACAAAATACAACTCGCTAATTCGTCTATTTCTGGCTGGTCCGCTTCTCACGCCCATCATTAATTCATCGAACGCGTTTAGTTCCTTAGCGTGGTTTTCTCTAATAAATTAGTGTTTTTTGATTTTTTTATTAGTTTATTAGCATGCGATTCAATGTCATTTAAAAAAATATANTTTTTGGCTTAAAGTCGAAAGTATTATCAAAATATAAATTATAATCAATAAGCATTCGGAAGTGAAAATAATTACATGATNTTTTTCTCGCCAATCTAAACAATAAATTTTTGGATTTATCAGACTATTTTTATTATGCTTTCTTCGGACTATCATTTATTGCGAAAATTTATATTTTATAATTCTAAATGTTCGGTTTGAAACGCAAACCAATATTTTTATTATCTTTCCAATTTTTTTAAAATTCATAAATATGCATGCATTTCTTGTAGTCTGGAAACCACGGAAAACACTCAGCCCTAAAAGTAATGTATTTGGTTGTAGTTTGCATAAATGATTAAAATGATACACCTGTTAACAATTAATCATCAAAAGTTAAAAATAACAAAAATTGTTGTTTATTAAATCAATTTATGTTAAAAAAACTCACTTAAAACATTATAAATATAACATAAATAATAGACAAAAACAAACAACAACAAATTTTTGTAAATTTGATGCCAAATCTAAAATTAAAAATGCATTAATAACATTTTTTATTAATAAAAACCAAACGTTTTTACCGTGTTTTTTTAATATGATTGATTTAACTCTTTAAAGGTTTTTAATTTTTGCTTAATAATTTATCTGATTTTCAATCTCTTTTGATTTGTATTAATTTATATTAAAATATTAATAATTAAATAGCAACATAAATTATAGCTTTAAAAGTAGGCATTTAATAAGGATTTTTAAAATAATGTTTATTTATTTATATGATATGTTTTGAAACAATTTTGGTTTATATTTAATCAAGCGTGATTGAAGAATTCACTGATGTGGTGAGCTTTAGGTTTACTGATCAATGCAGGAAAAACTGCCTGCATCAGCAGTTGTCACCTCGAAAATTTGGGCACTTGACAAAACATTTCGTGCGGCACGCATATTTTGGTTCATATTAAGGTTTTGCTTTGTTTAAGTGTGAATTTAACAATTTATATTTTTAAATCGTTCATTTGTTGCATGCATTCTTAGACGCATTTACTGCATGGTTGCTCTCGAACTTTGTTGCTATTTTTCTTATTTTAATAAGACTACAAATGGAGCGAGGTTGCTGCTAACTTAGATTGACCATTTAAATATAAGTCTCAAATTTTAGTAATATAATTTTTTGTTACCTATTTTGTTTTTAATGTATTCAATGTAAGCTCATTGTTTTGCATTCATTCTCAGCAATCTAATGAATTGATAGATTTATAACAGCTTGGAAAAAGAATTTGTAAATCAAGATTTTTATTAACAAGAAAATTACAATCAGATAAATCGCTTAAATTAGGTATTGTTAATTTATTTGAACAATTTTGAATCTATATCTTTATTCCGAATGTTTATTAAATATTTTTATAGATCAACACTATTTTTACAACAGTTCTTTTATTCAATTTCAATTTTAATGCAACTATAAAATTATTTCAAATACTATTTAATAGTTCACAACATTTTTCTTGCATCCATTCGCCACGCAATTGGAAATTGAATTGGTATTTCAATTTTCAGTTGACTGCTTTCGCATTTTGTGTTACAAGTCGATCAAACTTTTTTTACATTTATTTGCCTATTTCAAACGTTTAAATCAAATAGCTTTATTATTTTTGGAATGTTTTTAAATCTATACAATTAATCAATAATGGTTTTTGCTAAAACTCACTATAAACTACCTTTGTAATAACTTAAATAGCAACAAATATTTGTGGCAAATATTACAAAACAATTATTTATCATTAAACAATTTTTTATAGCTGCAATATGGAAATTACTTTTGACACCAGTGCATTGTATCTATTATATTAAAGTAAATATTTGTGTTTATTTTTAAGCAACCTACTACATTTAAAACCAGTAAAAAGTTTGAAATCAATTGTAATAAGTAAAAATAAAAAAACCTTATTAGTTATAAAAGTTCATTTTCTAGTCAAAAAAGAAACATGTAAAACCATAATGTAACTAATTACGTTGTGAATATTCAAACTGGAATAAAAGCGTGCACATCACCGGGAGATTTATTAATATACAACGATATTTTATGGTATTTTATAAAAGCTCCAAAATTTTGTCGAAAATTGTGCAAAAAGATTTCTTAAGCGGCGCTTATCGGCACCGCCGACCCCCCCCCCCCCCCCCCCCCCCCCCCCCCCACCCAAAAGCTTTAAGCCTAGGAAGGGTTCCATAACTTTTCGTCAACGGACTCTTCGTCAACGACTTTTCGTCAATGGACTTTTCGTCAACGGACTCTTCGTCAACGACTTTTCGTCAATGGACTCTTCGCAACGACTTTTCGTCATTGGACTATTCGTCAACGACATTTCGTCAATAAGAAAGAATTTAAAAAAACAACACATATTAATTAAATTTAAGCCAACACAAATTTTCGGAATAATAAAGGTTAATGTCTTACAAAAAAAAGATTAAAGACGGTTTTACGCAATTCTGAGAAGTACTCGAGGTTATCGAGGTCGCTGATCACGAATATGACAACATCATGTGACATCACCTAATCATGGATTTCAACGCCTGATTTATTGAAAAAATTTTTAAAATGCAGCAAAGGCCTCAAAATTACTAGTATTCAAAAAAACAAAAAGGCAAGTAATGATCGAATCGTGCTTTTTGAAGGTTAAAATTATTTCTAAAACATTTTTGAAATTTCGAAAAAGCTTTGAATTTGGGTCTGGGGTTTGAAATTGGTCGAAATGGAGGTCAGAATCGGCTTCTTCGCCCCGAATAACCCTAGACTTGAAAATTTGGTGTTGGCTTAAAATTAATTAAAATTTTTAGTTCACCGCAGTCGACTCTCTCACCGTCGACTCTTTCCATCGAATCACAGCAGTCGACTCTCTCAGCACAGTCGACTCTCTCACAGTCGACTCTCACCGTCGAATCAGCGCAGTCGACTCTCTCAGCACAGTCGACTCTCACAGCGCAGTCGACTCTCACAGCGCAGTCGACTCTCACAGCGCACGCGACTCTCTCAGCACAGTCGACTGCCGCAGCAAAAGCGAACAACAGAGAGAGAACGAAGGGGTGGACGCGGGGGAAGAGTGACCAAACATCACTCTCCCAATTCATCATAAATCAATTGCCCATCCACCCCTCCGACATCACCAATCCGCTGGCTGCCCCCCAATCCATCACTTGTTTTGCACTCTTCGCCCTGAGCAATAAACACCTGGCAGCTTGTGTTTGGCCCCCCGCCATTGTTCAAAGTTCACCATCCTTTGTTCATCGCATAACTTTAGCAGTACCCCCTCCTCCACAAACCAATTTCACTTCCTTCACTATTCCCATCAATCATTCCTGCAAATCATCGAAAAAAGTTCCGACAACAACTTCTCCAAACAAATCAACTCACATGGCGCAGGCAATGCTGGACAACATGTCGCCGAGCCGGCGACGTCGCTACAACAGGAAGCGGACCAGCCGGAGTCGACTGCCGCCGCCCCACCGGTTTGCCTCGTCTGCGATCACTTTGGACTACCGCCGATTGGCCACCGCCCAGGGGACAAGGCCTGTTGCTGAGATTGTGGCGGTGATGACCTTTGGGTCCGGAGTCGGCCGGATGACGGTTGCCACTCCGGATTGTGGCGGTTGCTGCATCTCCACCGTAGTCGACGCGCGTTGCTCCCTTGCTGCTTGTCGTGCAAATTGAACCTGTGCGAAGTCCGGGCGCCGAAAGTTCGAGGGCAGGGGCTTTCGCAGCATAACACCTGATTTATTGGAAAAAATTTTAAGATGCAGCAAAGGCCTCAAAATTACTAGTATTCAAAAAAACAAAAAGGCAAGTAATATCGAATCATGCTTTTTGAAGGTTAAGTTTATTTCTAAACATTTTTGAAATTTCGAAAAAGCTTTGAATTTGGGTCCGGGGTTTGAAATTGGTCGAAATGGAGGTCAGAATCGGCTTCTTCGCCCCGAATAACCCTAGACTTGAAAATTTGGTGTTGGCTTAAAATTAATTAAAATTTTTAGTTTTTTTTACTTCTTTCTTATTGACGAAATGTCGTTGACGAATAGTCAAATGACGAAAAGTCGTTGACGAAGAGTCCGTTGACGAAAATTCCATTGACGAAAAGTCGTGCCATCCTAAGAAGGGTCATTGAGGCAAAAAATGACGATTTATCAAACAATATTATTAAAATAAATTATTTTAATAAAATAATTTTTTTAGTCGCAAAAAAAATTTTTTGTACGGCAGAAAACTCGGTCAAAGTCGGGTGGTCGTCCACCGGACCCTCCCCGGCCGCCACGAGCTGAGTCATGTAGGACATGACAAAAATTGCCGCAATTGTTCTAGCCATTATTCTCCAGGCCCGAAACGCTGGATGGATGTTTTATGTTATGTATTATTCTGCTGAATGCGATCGCCCATGGGTTATTTATTTTATTAAATTTATATATTAAAAAACGATTTAGCGATATTCCTGACCGAAAGCATGGTCAAGTTTATTTTGGAAGTGATGGAAAATGTTGGATAATTGAAATATTTAAAAAATAAAATAATCAAATAAATTTTTGCAGTACTGGAATGAAACTTTGCAAATCTATAAGAATCCAACAATTGTCTATAAAGAGTACCGAAGCATCGGTACGCAAGACACTGTGAGTTAAATAAATTTTTGTTTTTTAAATAATTTCCAAAATTTATTGACATTAGAGCTTTTTTAAATTTGTTCTTGTTTTGAAGAGAAGGGAAACAGGGCTGTGTCAAAATAAAAAGAAAGTTCGAAAGGAAAAAATCATTGAAATCATATCGAAAGTAAATCGAAATTTTTTTTGCGACTAAAAAAATTATTTTATTAAAATCATTTATTTTGATAATATTGTTTGATAAATCGTCATTTTTTGCTTCAATGACCCTTCTTAGGGTGGCACGACTTTTGGATTCGAGGATGAATGTTTTCTTGGAAAATTCGTCAATGGACTTTTCGTCAACGGACTCTTCGTCAACGACTTTTCGTCGTGGACTTTTCGTCAACGGACTCTTCGTCAACGACTTTTCGTCATTGGACTATTCGTCAACGACTTTTCGTCAACGGACTCTTCGTCAACGACTTTTCGTCGTGGACTTTTCGTCAACGGACTCTTCGTCAACGACTTTTCGTCATTGGACTATTCGTCAACGACATTTCGTCAATAAGAAAGAAATAAAAAAAACTAAAAATTTTAATTAATTTTAAGCCAACACCAAATTTTCAAGTCTAGGGTTATTCGGAGCGAAGAAGCCAATTCTGACCTCCATTTCGACCAATTTCAAACCCCAGACCCAAATTCAAAGCTTTTTCGAAATTTCAAAAATGTTTTAGAAATAATTTTAACCTTCAAAAAGCACGATTCGATCATTACTTGCCTTTTTGTTTTTTTGACTACTAGTAATTTTGAGGCTTTTGCTGCATTTTAAAAATTTTTTCAATAAATCAGGCGTTGAAATCCATGATTAGGTGATGTCACATGATGTTGTCATATTCGTGATCAGCGACCTCGATAACCTCGAGTACTTCTCAGAATTGCGTAAAACCGTCTTAAATCTTTTTTTTGTAAGACAATTAACCTTTATTATTCCGAAAATTTGTGTTGGCTTAAATTTAATTAATATGTGTTGTTTTTTTAAATTCTTTCTTATTGACTAAATGTCGTTGACGAATAGTCCAATGACGAAAAGTCGTTGCGAAGAGTCCATTGACGAAAAGTCGTTGACGAAGAGTCCGTTGACGAAAAGTCCATTGACGAAAAGTCGTTGACGAAGAGTCCATTGACGAAAAGTCCATTCACGAAAAGTTATGGAACCCTTCCTAGGCTTAAAGCTTTTGGGTGGGGGGGGGGGGGGTCGGCGGTGCCGATAAGCGCCGCCGAGAAAAATTTGAATTTTCGACTAATTTGTTAAGGATTTGCAACCAAAATTTTAAAAATGCGATAATTTTTTGAAGCTTTTTAGGATTGTAGATTTAGGCAAGAAATCTGCAAAATACGCGTCTAAAAAAGCACAAAATTCTATGAAGGATCCTGACAAAAAAATTATTGTATATTTTATGAAACTTTTTCAAATCTTAGCGTTAATATGTCGCTAGCAATTCATGCAAATAGTAGCCCAGGCTTTGTACATAATTCACAGAAAAATTTTATATTTGTTTTAAACCATTGCATAAAATAAAATCAAGATCATAATAGAAATCAAATTAAATCTTTTTGTTTTTTGTTAAAAATATATTGGTTACGGCGGGGGTTTTTTTAACCCCAGTGACTAAACCCCACAAAGATTAAGTGCAGCTGTATGAGATATTACAAACTCCCGACCGATTTCGACTAAATAATGCACTTTCATAGCCAAATTTTTGCATATACCATAATTATAAGAAGAACCTGATATAATTTTGTTAGACCTTATGAATTGTAATGATCAGTTGTTCTCGGCCCAAGATTTGTTTTCAAAAATCGCAAATATTGAGCCATCATTTTAATTTTAAAAATCATCAAATTATAGTAAACGTCGAACAAAATGTTTAATCTTACAATGTAAACATTCCAATTGTTGGAAGATGGCGATATAAAATCTTGTTGTTTTTTATAGATCATAAAAAGCATATAAAATGTGAAACTAAAATAATTATATTTAAATTTATTGTTACTGAAAAATTATTATAAATTTAAATACAACATTGAAATCTCGAGAGAATTACTGGGTTGTTAATTAAACATTATAAAAATTAATGTACTATCATAAATTTAATTATTGCTTTCCAATGAATTTTAATTTCTAAGAAAATAAAATTATTACACTTTTTATTTTTGCATGATTCCTATACCGCAATAATTATTTAATCTCTGTTTTTGAAATTTTTTCAAAATCTTAAAAGAGTGTCGATCATTATATGTATTGCATTCATATATTTTTTATGAATGCTAGCAACAGAAACTCTGTGTGTAGTTGTTTTTCTATAATATAATGAAAATCACTTAACAGAATGTTTGGTGTTTAAATTAATATTTAAAATTTGACTCCTCTGTACACTTATAATTTATCATGAAAAATACCAATTATCCTTTTTAAATCATATATGAACTACATAAATCTTTTAATAAAACGTGTCTTGAATAATATTTTATTTAAATATGAATTATAAAAATTTTTTTTTTTTCATAATAAAGCGATTTTTTTTATGTGACAAATATGTTTATGATATTATACTTTGAAGCAATATTATTCAAATTATAGCCTAACAGTTTATACATAAATTATTTTTTATAATCTTGGAAAGTATATAATTTTTTATAATCAACACCTTTTGCTATGGTTTTAAAATATAGTGAATTAAATTTTGTTGTAAACTTGTGAAGCGAATTATATAATATTAAAATTTATTTTGCCTTCTTCAGATCAAACAGCAAACGCAGAAGTCGGATTTAAAATATTAAGCAAATAAATGATTTAAGCTATAACTCGTTATAAACATTTAAAAACTTCAACAAAACTTCTTAGTCGATGAATAAAGAAAGACAAAATCAACTAAAATAAAACTAAGAAGCAAGCATATAAAAAAGTTATTGACTCTGAGGGCAGCCGGAGAGAAAGGTGCGATTTTAAAAATTTAACATAAGCTTTTGAGATATTAAATTGTTAATGTCATTAAATAAATTCAAGAGTAGGAATTCCAGGTCATATCAATATATTTAGTGAAACATAAAACGTTTTATTAACCAAAAAATAAGTGATATGATTATAGCTCAAATGATATTGAATATACATCGAAATCTTACAAGAAAATTTTAGAAAAAACCAAATTTAAAAAATTTATATATCTAAAAAACGTAACATGTGATTTAAGATCAGGCATTAAAAACTTTTTAATTTAAAATAATGCACAAAATGGAAAATGGATTATCCATAAGTATATTTTCATGATTTCAACGGCGGATTATAAACACACGCAAGTCGCAATATTTATTGAGTAAATTGTTGATTTAACATTAATTCCCTTAAAAATCTGTCAAAACAAAATTAACAATCAAATAAAATAAATGAATAATTATAAATAAAATTGCTAAAAATAGACCATAAAAACAAAATTGATTAAATAAAGAATTGTAAAAAATGTCAATTTTGTTCCAATGTTCATATAATCACTATCCTGCTTTTCAAATTTTTTTAATATTGTTGATAAAAATAAGTTTACATTTAAAGAAGTTTTTTTTTTCAATAATACCATCAAATTTTTGAATCTTATTAATTCTCAACCTGGCTTGGGGTTTGTTAGGCTTGGGCTTAAACATTCGTACAAAAATAAAAAATTTAGTAAAACATACAACAAGCCTAGAATTTCCGATGCGGCAGAAAACCATCTGCAAAAATTTTATGCTCTCCATCTGAGTATTGGATTTTTTGAATTTTGTGGTGTTGAGCATTAATTTTTGGTGTAAATAAATATTGAAAAAAAATTGTTTAAATAAAATAAATGGCCGATTTTGCGAAACGCCCCTTGGCGGATTTTGCGAAACGACTCAACACGTCATTATTAAAATTAAATTAATTTTCAATGGAAATTTGAGTTTTCAATTAGATTATAATCAATTTTTTTACACTCAAACTTTATTGTTACTGATGATTTATTGTTAATAGTTGAAAAAATAAATTTTATTAATATAAATTATATATTTGTTTTTTTTAGATGACTTTTTAATAAAGCTTATTTGATGCACATGTTGGTTTTCTTACACAGTAATTATGTTTATTTGTGTATAGGTTTAGTTTAATAATATGAACAGACCGTCAATATGCATCTAAGTGTTTGCGCCTTTGATTTCAATTTTTATAAACATGCCTCCTTGTCTGCTTTTTTTCAATATTTATTTACATTAAAAATTAATGCTAAACACTAGGGATGTTCGAGAGTCTCGGTCTCGGTTCTCGAGTCGAGAAATTTCTCGGTTTTTTTGGGTCTCGGTCTCGGTCTCGGGTTTTTAGTCTCGGAAAACGAGACTTTTTTGCACTGGTAAAGATTGACTTTTTTGGTGAGAATTCATTACAGAACTGAGCCTGAAAGATCGATAAATCAAATTTTAGAAATAAAATGTGTTTTTTTTGCAAATAGTGTGGTGTTATTTCGCCAATTCAATTTACGTTCTAAAAAAAGGATGCACTCAACCACTTGGGATCATTTAGGCACATTTTTCTAATTGGATTCACTAAACTCTTTTTTTCCCCGGGGCGCCTATCGGCACCACCGGACGTAACCGCCGACCCCCCTCCCCTAAAAGTGGAGCAGAATTTGCAAAAAAAAAAATCGTATTTTTGAAAATTCCTTAACAAAATAGTAATAAACGGAAAATGCACCCCTAAAATCGACATTGAAAATTGTAGAACTTAAAATCAATTTTTTTTTAGCGAATTTCAAAAAAAAATCGAAATTTCTCGATTCTCGGTTCTCGAGTCGGGAAATTTCTCGGTTTTTTTGTGTCTTGGTCTCGAGTCTCGGGGTCATTTCTTGGTCTCGGTCTCGGTTCTCGGTATCATTCTCGGTCTCGGTCTCGGTTCTCGATTCTCGGTAAATTTCAAGTCTCGAACATCCCTACTAAACACCACAAAATTCAAAAAATCCAATACTCTGATGGAAAGCATAAAATATTTTGCAGATGGTTTTCTGCCGCATCGGAAATTCTAGGCTTTTTGTATGGTTTACGAAATTTTTTATTTTTGTACGAATGTTTTAAAAATGTACAAATTAAATTTAACGTGAATTAATATTGCTAATAATTACAGTAAACCCAAATAAATACAAAATTGGTTCACAGCGTAAGTGTTTTTTAAAGTATACATTTTCTATCATAAATGCTATTTTAATATCATAAATAATAGAGATTGCATTTGGAGATTATTTAATCATTAAATTGTTTCTTGAAATTTTAATTTATTCGCTAATAACTTTTTTCTTCTTTTCTCAACTTTTTATTTTTGCCGCCAATATGTGTATGCCAAAAAAATCTGGCCAAGCTGTACCTATTAATTTTGCATTTCATTTTATCCGCACGCATAGACGCATTATAGTACTAATATTATTATATTTAAATATTTCCATATATTCCTTTTGTATAAGTTTTTGTTGGCTAGGCCGATCGATATTTTTTTATTATTTGATAAATTTTTATAATTTATTTATTTTGTTGACTAGGATTAATAGTAAAATTGTCATTATTTTGAAAATATTCTTTATCGTAAAACAATTTAATTTGTTTAAGTAATTCTATTAAATTTATAAGATCTTTAAAAAAAATTAAATAACATTGGCAATCAAGGCGTTGTTAATTAACTGATTCATAATCCTTATTATTTATTTTATGTTAAGTAAAACTATATAATTAACCTAACAAGTCCATATGCTGCGGTGTAACCTCGTTCCTAAGCTTTTTCCAATCTGTGCAAGTTCAAACGTAAGGCTTATTTGGCTTCAAAATGTGTGTTTTTAATGAACT
This sequence comes from Globodera pallida, assembly GCA_020449905.1. Lineage (NCBI taxonomy): Eukaryota > Metazoa > Nematoda > Chromadorea > Rhabditida > Heteroderidae > Globodera > Globodera pallida. The sequence goes on along the minus strand of JAIXHY010000005.1, from coordinate 960,977 downwards.
GCATTGTTTTTAATTATATATATATTTTTTTGCATTTTATTTTCTGAAATAAACGAACTTTGTTAAAAAGTTACACTAAAAAATTTAGGTACCGAAAACCGAAAAAGTACCGTCAATTTTTTCGGTACTTTACCGAAAAGTACCGATGGTTTTCGGTAACGTTACTTTTTCGGTACTTTACTGAATAGTACCGGCCGAACCTTTTGGCCGATCACTAATTTAAGTAAAGACATAAATAACAAATAAAATAGTGATTGATACCAACAGGCTTTGAAAACTTTTTAAATTTTTTTTAAATGGGGGGGGGGACCATCTATACTATTACCAAATAATGTGCTAAAAAGAGAGAGACAGGCGGCGAGAGTAATTTGGGAATCAACGCACCCCATCTAAAAATTGTTTTAGTTACTTTTTATTTTTAGCTCTTAATTTTCCTTCTTGAACATTTTATTTTTTGAGGAAATAGTGTTCTAAAAAGAGAGAGACAGACATCGAGAGTAATTTGGAATCAACGTACTCCATCTAAAAATTATTTAGTTACTTTTTGAACATTTTATTTTTTGAAGAAATAGTGTGCTAAAAGAGAGAGACAGGCGTCGAGAGTAATAGTGTGTTAAAAGAGATAGACAGGTGGCGAGAGTAATTTGGGAATCAACGCACCCCATCTAAAAATTGTTTTAGTTACTTTTTATTTTTAGCTCTTAAATTTTCTTTCTTGAACATTTTATTTTTTGAGGAAATAGTGTTCTAAAAAGAGAGAGACAGACATCGAGAGTAATTTGGAATCAACGTACTCCATCTAAAAATTATTTAGTTACTTTTTGAACATTTTATTTTTTGAAGAAATAGTGTGCTAAAAAGAGAGAGACAGGCGTCGAGAGTAATAGTGTGTTAAAAGAGATAGACAGGTGGCGAGAGTAATTTGGGAATCAACGCACCCCATCTAAAAATTGTTTTAGTTACTTTTTATTTTTAGCTCTTAAATTTTCTTTCTTGAACATTTTATTTTGTGAGGAAATAGTGTGCTAAAAAGAGAGAGACAGACATCGAGAGTAATAGTGTGCTAAAAAGAGAGAGACAGGCGTCGAGAGTAATTTGGGAATCAACGTACCCCATCTAAAAATTGTTGTAGTTACTTTTTATTTTTAGCTCCTAATTTTCTTTCTTGAACATTTTATTTTTTGAGGAAATAGTGTTAAAAAGAGAGAGACAGACATCGAGAGTAATTTGGAATCAACGTACTCCATCTAAAAATTATTTAGTTACTTTTTGAACATTTTATTTTTTGAAGAAATAGTGTGCTAAAAAGAGAGGGACAGGCGTCGAGAGTAATAGTGTGTTAAAAGAGATAGACAGGTGGCGAGAGTAATTTGGGAATCAACGCACCCCATCTAAAAATTGTTTTAGTTACTTTTTATTTTTAGCTCTTAAATTTTCTTTCTTGAACATTTTATTTTGTGAGGAAATAGTGTGCTAAAAAGAGAGAGACAGGCGTCAAGAGTAATTTGGGATTAATATTTAAAGCCTAACCAATTAGACAGAATTACATTAAAATAAATTGTATAACACGAGTTAATTAATTATAGTAAATGTAATGGGATAAAAATTATCTGTTTACATAAACAACCAAAAGATTTTAATGGTTTGCAAATAATTGTTTAATGAAAGTTGTTATTTGAAAATCCTTTTAACTTTGCCTGAATTCTTCCGAGATCGTAAACCAGATTTTATCAACTACAATACGACAGCGAGAACAAACAAGCCAACTTCCCTGGTATGCATTTGCGTAAAATATTTACGAATTTAGAGAAAACATTTGTTAAAAAATATATATGTAGCAAAATAAAATATTTTCAATCACTAGATTAAATGTTAGCTTAAAAGCTAAAACCAATTTTTGGCAATTCAAGCAAAAGTTTCACAATGATAAAATAGCTTTGCAACAATTTAACTAAATTAAACTGTTTTTGAAAATATATTAAAATAACAAACTAAAAGCTATGCCTACACTGTTATTTTTACTTAAATCGGATATAATAAAAAATAATTTATTAATCCTGAAATTATAATCTGTAGTGAAATTCTGTTTTAAACGCACGCGGGAAAGAACTACACTTTTATGTGTTTTGATTTGGCTGTATTTGGCCCTTATTGTTATTCATATTTAAAATATTTTTTTTTCAAATGAATTTTTTTAGTAACATTAATGTTCTCTGCGCAGCAAATTTTAATCTGTGGCATTCGTTTTGAAGAATTTGCATCGAATCAAGGCGCAAAAAATTTGGTTGAGCTGTATTTTAAGAAAGAGATAAAAACACGCGGAGATTTATTTGAAAATTGGAAGAATCGGTATTGAACATAGCCTAAGGACTTTGGAAAGTTATGGGGCTAAGCGCAATATTGAGAGAAGGCCCATTAGATAGAACACCACAAAATAATTCAACAACCTCGTGTTTGTTTAGATTTTTTTAATGTTGGCCAGTTCGAATTTTTGGAGGGCAATTCAAAGGGGAGGCAAATTGAAATAGAAAGGATAATGAAAAATTTACTACCTGCATCCTTTCAGAATTTAATTTTTATAACATTTGATAAATTTTAATTCCTTTTTTCGATAAAAATGTGTATACATATATATTTTTACATATAATAGTGGCGGATTTACGAAACGCCCCTAGTGGCTGAATTTACGAAACGACCCAGCGTCTGCCTTTAAAGATAGCGTTTACGATCCGATTTCGATTTCCCACCACCAGTGTGGCTGGCTTTAATATTTTTAAAAGCGAGATCTCAATAATTATTTAGACCTCATCTCATCCGACTCATTCATCTAATAATTTTACTTTAATTATACATAATTGTGTTCTAATAATAAAACTAGTGGAGTGAGGTACAACCCTCTCTGTGTGCCAGGTAAAGCGCTTACGCGCTTATCGAGCTTCGCTACCTAGTTCCGGGTTCGGGGTCTGCAGTTTTGAATTCCTGGGGGGAAGCCAGGTTAACTACACACCTGTGGAATAACTACACAGTCAAAGATGTAAGTATGGGTTTATAATGATGCCAATGAGCAGCGTAGGGTAAGTGCATAGTAACTACTCAATTGAAAAGTAACTACTCTTAATATTTTTATCTGTAGTTATTACACAGCTCCTATGTTTATTTACTACACAACTTTTATTTGTAACTACACACCTCAATACTCGATATATGTCGTACCTACATAGCCTACACAGCATCCAATGCGAGATTCCTACACGTTGCGTTGTAATGAATAAATCCTAAAAGTTACGTCCTTTGATTCTTCCGATAGTTAGGGTCTTTGCGTCAACCGACGTGCACTTGGCTTCACTCTTTACAGAGTTGACACATTGCTTTCAGTGCAATGGAAACCGGAAGTGCCCCAACTCGCACATCATACCCTCCTCCCTCCCTTTAGTCCAGGCATTGACACTGTTTAGCACTTCAGATAGCAAATCGCTCGGATTGGAGGCCCTAAAGAGGACTATGCCGTTTAAAACTGCGACTCCTCCCCTTGCTCTTCACCATCCTTCGTGCAAATTAAGGTGCAGATGGGAATGGTTTGGCACATTTATTAATTGGTAAGTGTCAACCTGCCTCTGGACTATAGCTTTATTTCATAAATGCTTATTGCAATTGAAGCATATTTGTTGCCACAATGTTGAGCACTTTGGCTCTTCCGTGTGCATCAGTCTCCCTGTTTGGAGCATACACTCGGACATTGTTGCCGTCCGATGCCCGTGAAAAGGCTGTGTATAATTGACCATGGGAAAATACTTCCCTTTCAAGGTCAATACCAACAGTGCGGATTGTTTGCCCTTGACCTTTAAGAATGGTCATGGCGAATGCAGATTTGATTGGGAACTGCAAACGCTCATATTTCAGGCCGCCAGGCGCCTTATCCTCGTACACATTGCGCGTTCGTTCAATGAAGAAGCGCACTTGGCCACCAACAGCAGTGCCGTTGATTGCCCTGCCGGTGATTTTATCTTCACCAAGCTCTTCAATGACAATACGTGTGCCGTTGATTAGCCCTTCCCTGTCACTTTTGTTGATCAGGAGGACTACAACGCAACCGACTTTTAGTCGCAGACAATGGGGGGGCATCCCCGAGTCTGTGCGCTGGTTCAGCGCAGCCACTTCTGACTCGATTTCATTGATGTCCAGTGGGCGTTCGTCAAGTGGTTTGTCAGTGGACAAATATTCACGCACTTGACCTGGCACATTATCCATCATTAGTTCGTTGATCTCGTCACAAGTTTGAATGTGTGGAGCGAGAATCAAACGATTGAGCAGCTCCTGGTCGTTACCAAGAAGTTTTTGGAAGTTCGGATACACAAAGTTAATCAGATCTTCACTGCTGTGTAGGAGGAATTGAGGAGGAATCCAGAAGAATTCGCCAGCCTCTCCGTGCCCAATTTGGCGGCACATTTTCATATAATCTTGTTGCCCTTTGCCCAAACGGTGGTTGATGGTCAGCTTCATTGTGGTGAATTGACCAAACAACGGAGATGTCTGAAAGCAAGCCGCCACTTGTGCGGCTAAGCCTTCATGAGGCACGACCGGCAGCGATTGTTTAAAGTCACCGCTGAAAATGACCGTCTTTCCTCCAAAGAGGAATTCCTTGTGCTGGCGAATTGCCATTTCCTTGCACACTCGGTCGATCACCTCAATCACCGTGTTGTTAAGCATTGTGATCTCGTCAATGATGATCAGCTGTGCTTCACGAATCCGTCTGGCAAAAAAGCTTTCCAGAGGAATGCTTGGAAGTTTGTCCAAAGACACTTCTCTGCCGAGTCGGAAGGTGGAATGGGCCGTCTTGCCATACGGCAGCAAAATAGCTGCGCATCCAGTCGATGCAGTGGCAAGCACTTTCTTGCTGTATGGCGCTTTTCGCAAACGCCGTATAATTTGGCCAAACAGGTAGGTTTTGCCTGTTCCTCCGTCGCCGTACACAAAAAGTCGGCGAGGCACAGACTGATCGCTTGGATCTGTCTGTGTAGCCTGCACTACAGCATCAAAGACCATTTGTTGGTCGCTGTTGAGAGGCGGAGGTTGATTTTCCTCTGGCTGATTTGCATTTGGTAGGCCTGGTGGCACATTCAAATCATCATCGCCAAAGAAAAATTCTTCTACTGCCTTTTCAGTGTTCTTGGCCATAGAGTTTGGCGGATCTGGCAAGCCGAAGTGTACACAGCTAAAGCCAAAATTGAACAACCGCCAATCAATGTCGGCAAGAGCCTGCAGCTCCTTTGCCAGACGTTGGCCCTTGCTGGCAATACCATGTGGGTGGTACATATGTGGTTTGTACTTGTCCCACAATTCACGGGCATTGCTCGGTTGTCCAAAGACCAGGATGCTCACAAAGAGCCATCTCATTTGGTCTGGCCAACGGGATAGTGACGCTTCCTCGAGCGTTTTGTTCCAAACACGGTCATCTTCAAGGAGACCATGTTTAATAGCCGCCTCAATAAATGAGGTGCACGGCTGCTGGTTAACCATTTTCAAGTGGTCAGGATCGCCCGGATAGTGACGCATGAGCTGATACAGCGCAAACCTTTCCGGGTCCGATGGCGGAACAGGAACAATCCGACCAATCGGGGGTCTTTTGGTTAGCTTGTATTTGTAAGCAACCCATTTGTTTTTGACCCATCTGAACCGCTCAGGGACTTGCACAAAAAGCATTCCCTTAAATTCAGGTTCATCCTTCCATTCATTTTTCCATTGTTTCCAGTATGCGGAGCATGGCGTCTCAGGCAATTCGCCTTGCTCAATTTGTTGAGCTTTGCTCACCAATTGGCCAGCTCTGAACACAATTGGTTGCTGGTTGGGCAAATGAATGCTCAATTTGACAACGTGGTGCGAAAGTCTTACAAATGCAATTGAATTAACAACCGCATAGGCTTCTGTAGCACCACGGAAGTTCATTTTGGCATATTGAGCCGGCTCATCGATACCAATCTTGTTGCCGGACTCCTCTTTACACTCTACATAGCAATGTCCTGGCCCTTTGAAAGGGTACTTGAGTGCGTATTTAATATTTGCCTTGTTTCCATAAGCAAATAACACATTGTGGTGCACTCTGAACCGTAATAAAATGAATGGGTTGAATGGCACCACATGCGAATTGTCATATATGAGGTTATTGACTTCTATTTGGGCACCACCCTCTGCTGGGCTTGGCCGGAAGTACACAGCCGGCCTGTCCGGGTGCAATATCGTACATTTAGAGTACGTGGCAGGGAAACCCTTTTTGCACCGCCCAGATTTAGGGTCTTTTGGACCACACCAGGTGTCACTGCACCTGTGTAGTTGCATGTGAATTAATTCGCGAATTTCGCGATGCATTTGGGCAATCGGCGTATCATCATCTTTGTCAGGCAAAGATGGAATGTGTGCCCATATGTATTCTTGAATGACTTCTGGAATTGCGTTAAGGTCAGTCTGAGCCACAATGTGAGCATGTGGACCGCCGCGCCCTTGAAACTCCATCGATTCGCCTGATCCGATGATCGTTCCAAAGTAGCTTTTCTCATAAAGCTCTTGACGGAAAACAGCAATTTTGCTGCACCAAACTCGCATCCAGAGATCGAACCGGTCAGTAAATACTTGACCGTTTTTATACAAATTTTGTTTAAACTCTGGCCACTCTCTGTTGTTGGTGAATGTGATGAACAGGCGCGCTTTTTTTGCGTCGTGAAATCGCGCGAAGATTGTGTTGCAATCTTCGTACATCTTCTTCCAATATTGAAGAGAGTTCACATTCTTCTCAGACAGGCGTACTACACTGCCAATGTCATCAACACTTTTACGTTGTGCATTGGGGTTTTGGCGTGCTTTCTGCTTATTGTATTGGTTGATCAAATACTGCAGCAAGTTGCGCGGAGTGCTGATCCGCAGGTCCATGTCTGGCCTGCGCAAAAAAGTGGCTATCTGCCAGTCAATTTTTGCAGCCTGATCGAGGATCCAGCGCTGACCAAGCCCACCACCACATGTCAATATGTGATGGTATCCCGACGCAACGTCGTTGTCCCTTATTGCGAGATAGTACTTGCAATAATCTCGCAAGGAAACAAACTGCCTTGCTTTTCCAAACCGTCCGCTAACTGACAATGTGCCAGAAGCGATAGATCCAGCATCAGACGATGCATCAGAGCCTGCTGCGCATGACTCGAGATCAGAATCGACATCCGAGTCGAACAAATTATCCGTGCTCACGTCGCTTTTGCGCTTTCGTGTGGCCGGTTTGGCATATTTAATGCCTGTGTAGTACCCATCATCGCCGCACGGTTTTATCAATGGGTACGCCAGGCTGTCCGTCCATGGACTGAATGGGGCTATTTCATTTAGCTTCCCTTGCTTGTTCTCGATCCAAATCCCCTTTGGTGGAGGTGCTCCACTGGGATCCGCATGGATTGCGAACATGCCCTCGCCCGTTGAGGGTGTAATAATTTGGTTGGGATGCAATTTTGGGTCTTTCACACCTGCAGGAGTTCTGCGCTCGTGTAACAGTGTCATGCGGAAAAAGCGCAATTCTTCCGCCTTCTGTGTCTTGAAGAGATCCTGCAATTGTTCGCGAGCCTGTTTGTAGGCTTTTGCAGCAGGATGATTTTCCTGGATCATTTTTTCCAATGACTCCAGCGTTTTGTCATTGAGTTTGTGGCCTTGAACAAACTCATCATTGCTTGTTATCTTTTCCCCCGTAAAAGTGGGGTTGCTTCTTCGCTGCTCCATTGCTTCGACTGGATCAAGTATGTAGAGCTGGCCGAAGCCAGGTGTCTGTGTAGATCCAGCCTGCATGCTGCTAATACGTCGATGGAATTCTCCGTTGAGAATTACTGCCATCGGACCACCAGCTGGGCATGGCTTGTTTCCAGCGGACACGCTGGCAAACTGAAGCAGGTTGTTGTATCGCGACATGTTTCGGACAAACTCCTTCCCCTCGCGGGTTTGGTTGTCTCCCACAATGAGCTGTTTGAGCTCCTCAGGATGTGGGTTTAATGTCGGCAATTCAACTCGCCCTTGGCGGCAGCATATGCTGCTGTCTTCATGCTGAAAGAGATGTGCTCCACAATGAAGGCACTTTTTTTCTCCGAGCTTACCAGAATCATAATATTCTGGGAAATGTTTTGCGGCCGCAGCAGCGCAGTGCCAACCCTTATGGACCATATGGCAACGCTTTGTCAGTGGCGTTGTTGATTTAAGACCCTGTGTAGGTGGCGCGCGTTTTGCTGCGGGCGATGGAGACCGACTGATAGAGTTGCTCAGTCGTTTGATGCGCGAGGAACGCCTTGGTGGCGTTTTTGGCCGTTTGAAAATTACTTCACCGGCTTGCGCGATTGGTTTTTGCACTTGGCAAGATTCAACAATCAAAGCAAGTTCATCTGCTTGATTCTCACCAGGCAATTCTGCCTGTGTTAGAACAGCATTCATTGCCGTCGAGGCTGGATGCACTGCCTGTTCATGCAGTGGAGGATCGATGAAGATTATATTTTCTTCTTCCTTTTTCTCCTTGGCCGGAGCATCCACAATAATGATATCATCGGAATCATCGGAATCCGATTGCACATTTGGCTCAACAAATTTGGAAGTTGATTGACCACCTACTATTTCCAGCCTCTTGACAAATGGGCAGGGTGACGCTACACCCGCTCTTGGATGATACGGCACATTATCAGAGCTGTAAAGCTCGTTTAAGTGCCATAAAATTCTTTTTTTTTCAAAATTTATATTCAAATTTGGCAAAATGAACGTCCTTTGGTTCATAAGCCAGGCCTCCGCATATAGGCACACAAAGTAGCCGCAGCTAAATCCATCTTGCTGCGGCGTCAAGTTGTTAACGTTCTCAATAACAATTGAACTACGCTCAACTGGGACAATGTCAACAATGATGTCCTTTATTAGTTCACTTCTGGCAGAATCCATTCTGCTTATATGCAGTGAATCTGCAAAAAACGTCCCAAACGCAACATCGTAGACAAGAAGCGTCCAGTGATTTGGGAAGTTCAACGGCATAAGAATAACTTCGGCCGCATTGTTCGGGTCATATCCGAATGTGTAGTTTTTGAATGAACTGCGTCTAACTACAGCAGTGTTCGGAGTCGAGACAAGCGAATCCACAACTACAACTTTACGCTGGGAAATGGACGCCAAGTATGCCAAGTAAACGCCAATGAAGCCGTCGTTTAGCCACTCGTCTGGCGAGTTCCAGCATGTTTCGATAAATCTGGGCCCTGATGATGTTGAGTCATCAGCATAAAGACCAATGCCAGCCCATCGCCTTATTTGGCAATTTGCATTTCGAGTTGTTGCAAATTTCATGTGTACCGTGTTGAAATCAATCATTTTATTCACATTATTTGATGTGTTTGAGGTATCATCCAATTTGAGGTCAACATCCGAATCTACAGCTTTCCCCCTGCCAGCACATTTTTTATTTATTGCAGGGCGCCCTCCACGGCTTTGTGCTGAGACAGGGGTGGAAGGGATTGTTTCAGCCATATTTTTGTAAAGACCTTTTGTGCAATTTAAAAACTTGTCTTTTTTCTTGCACGGCGAATTCGTAGCACTTAAACTTTGTGTAGTGCGTGGTGTGTCATTAAAAGACGCACACTCAAGTCCAGCCAATATCGTTCCGGCTTTTGGGGGTCTGCCCCTTTTCTTGCCCATAGATGAAGGTGTGCTTATCAGTAAAGCACTCATTTTTGGCGTTGTGCCAAGGGGTGTGCCCCCATTCCCATCTGCACTCCCATTGCAGTCCAAAATTGGACTATCTGGGATATATGAGCTACCTGGGCTGACAGACTGATCTGCTCGCCGCTGGTACCGCTCGATGTTCTGCTTTCGCAACTTTTGCTGTTTAGAAGGCATCTAAGAAAAAAAAAGTCAGCATTACATATGTGAGTGTGGCAAAAGTAGACAGGCAAAAATTGACCATTAAAGTACACACAAATCGAAATATTTATTCAAACAAAAATGACAAATAGAAGATCAAAGTTTGCCTCCCGCATAATGCCACGATGTGAAGACGTCCTGTAGCAAATCTGCCACCCAGGAGTCACATATCCCAAATAGCCAAAAAAGGCGTCCAGACTGCAGATTCCTTTTATGTTTGAACCACAATATCCCGAAGGAGCAGATCCTGTCACCCTTTATTTTTCTGGGTAGTCACCACAATCTCCCGACGGAGCAGGTCCTGTCACCCTTTATTCTTTTGGGCAGTCACCACAATCTCTCGAAGGAGCAGGTCCTGTCACCCTTTATTCTTCTGGGCAGTCACCACAATCTCCCGAAGGAGCAGGTCCTGCCACCCTTTATTCTTTTGGCCAGTCACCACAATCTCCCGAAGGAGCAGGTCCTGTCACCCTTTATTATTCTGGGCCGTCACCACAATCTCCCAAAGGAGCAGGTCCTGTCACCTTTTATTCTTCTGGGCTGTTCGTCTCGTGACTACACAGTTCTTAAATAACTACACACTCTCCCCAATAGCTTATGTCATACTGACCTCCGTGTTGGTTCAGACAATTTTAATAAGCGAAGTTACTACACACTTTATTACTACACAACTCATTCGTAACTACACAGCCATATTAAAAGCAGGATATAGCCAAACCAAAATTCTTGACAACTGATTCGTGACTACACAGCTCTTAATCATTTAAAATATGGCAAGGTAAAAGATTAAAACATTTGAATCACTAATACGAAATGCATGCATAAATAAATTTAACAACAACACCAAATTTTTCAACAAATAAAAAACCAAAAATTTGCAACCCACGTTCCCCGTCCTCCTCTGTCATTCCAGCCTCCTCCACTCCAGTTGCCAACCACGTCTCGCTCTCCCCACGTTCCCCGCCCTCCTCTGTCATTCCCTCCTCCTCCCCGGTTGCCACCGACGCCTCGTCCTCCTCGCGTTCCACGCCCTCCTCTGTCATTCCATCCGCCTCGTTCGCCGCCTCGGCTACGCAACTTCGGCCATTTCCTTCTGTTGGCCCTCGGTTGGAATCTGTAAAGTCGTTTAGTATTCTTCTTAAAAAACTTTTAAAACCATTTGCTGTGTAGTTTTGTCCATTTCACTTTGTTGAACACCAACCAATACGATTTCGTCCATTTTCTGCTCCCTCGGATGGAATTTGGTTTATAATAATAAGCCGAGAATCTTAATAATTTTTTAAAAAAACTTTGTTGTTGAGATTTTTGGGCCTTAATGTGTGTGTAGTTATGACACAACTTGCGTGTTGCTTCAGGTATTTTGGTTTATACCGCTCTTATTTTATTACTACGCAACTCATGTTGTAACTACACAGACCTTCCTTTATATAGTTTTTGGATTTGCCTTAGGCAATTTAAGTATTGTAGTTACTACACAGCCTTTATTTGTAGTTACTACACAACTCATATAACTACACAGTTATTAGCCACTTCTTATGTGTGTCATACTGACAAAAACCAATCCTTTATATAGTTTTTGGGGTTGCCTTAGGCAATTTTAGTATTGTAGTTACTACACAGCCTTTATTTGTAGTTACTACACAACTCATGTAACTACACAGTTATTAGCCACTTCTTATGTGTGTCATACTGACAAAAACACCAATCTTTATATAGTTTTTGGAGTTTCCTTAGGCAATTTAAGTATTGTAGTTACTACACAGCCTTTATTTGTAGTTACTACACAACTCATATAACTACACAGTTATTAGCCACTTCTTATGTGTGTCATACTGACAAAAACAATCCTTTATATAGTTTTTGGGGTTGCCTTAGGCAATTTTAGTATTGTAGTTACTACACAGCCTTTGTTTGTAGTTACTACATTCCAGGTACAACAAAAAGAGCGCAACATGAATAATGTTGGGTAGTAAATGTTCTAAAGGATCTAATAACGAGGAAACCATCCTTTCAAAAAGCAATTTTGTAGGTCAATTCTTTACAAATTCATATCATTCAAATTGTCTTGCAATATATAGAAAATAAATCTCACTAAAAACAATATAAACTCAAACTAACAATAATACTAGAACCTTTACAATATAATAAATTACAAAACTGAATTTTTATCAAAAAAATTAAGTAAATTTATTTTTAATAAAAGTTTAGGCATTGATTAGCAGCTAGAGCTGTTCGAGAGTCTCGGTCTCGGTTCTCGAGTCGAGAAATTTCTCGGTTTTTTTGGGTCTCGGTTCTCGGTCTCGGTCTCGGTGTCATTACCCGGTCTCGGAAAACGAGACTCGAGAACCGAGACTTTTTTGCACTGGTAAAGATTGACCTTTTTGGTGAGAATTCTTTACAGAATTCTGAGCCTGAAAGATCGAAAAATACATAAAAATCAATTTTAGGAATCGTTAATTTAATATCTTTTGCACGGTTTCGCATGCTAGAGTCATTGGCTCAGTGGTTGAATTCTGTCACATAGTTTATTTACCGGAAGTTCTATTCCCCTACTGAGAATCGATTTATCTTTTAATTTAATGAATTGGTTTTTTTATTTATTCTTATTTATTAGTCAAAAAACAAAAAAATCACTCAGAAAACCTAATATTTAAGCACATTTTCCTAACTGAATTCACTAAACTTTTTTTTCCCCCGGCGGCGCCTATCGGCACCACCGGACGGACTCCTCCTATTCCTAAAAAGCTTCAAAAAATCCGGCAATTTTTTAAAATTTTGGTTGCAAAACTCTTAACAAATTTGAGTGAAAAATTCAAAATTTTCTCCGGCGGCGCCTATCGGCACCGCCGACCCCCCCCCCCCTAAAAGTGAAGCAGAATTTGCAAAAAAAAATCGTATTTTTGAAAATTACTTAACAAAATAGCAGTAAAATGGAAAATGACCCTTAAAAATCGACATTGAAAATTTTCGGAGCTAAAATCAAATTTTTTTTTTAAATTTCGAAAAAAAAATTTGAAATTTCTCGATTCTCGGTTCCCGAGTCGAGAAATTTCTCGGTTTTTTTGGGTCTCGTTCTCGGTCTCGAGTCTCGGGGTCATTTCTCGGTCTCGGTCTCGGTTCTCGGTGTCATTTCTCGGTCTCGGTCTCGGTTCTCGATTCTCGGTAAATTTCAAGTCTCGAACAGCTCTATTAGCAGCACTTGATTTAAAATTTATCGGTTGTGCTGTTCTGCTTCCCAATATAAAACATACTGTTTTTAATGTTTATTTGATTGGATCACTTATTTACATATTGCTTTTAATTCAAACTTTTTACATTTAGTTTCTTGAAACAATTTGAAGTATTTTTGGATTAGCATAGTTGTTAAATTTATTGTTTTATAAACAAACAGATGTGGCCATTCAAATGCTTTCATACATTATTTACATTTTATTGATTCTGGTAATACATAATAAAAAATAACTTTGATGCCCGCTTTCTGATAATCAGAGAACAAACACATTATGTACACGAACCCAGCTTTTTGGTATTTATTATGCATTTTACAATTACATTATAAGCCATTTTATAATTCAAATATCTGAGATATAAATTTATATATTAATTGAAAAAATGCATGTATAATTAACACTCCGGCATATGAATCTAAATGTTTTTACTTTCTTTATTGTTAATATTTAAATATATAGAAAGCACTTTATTTTAGACAATTTTTTCTTTAAATAATACGACTTTTAATTTTTTTTAATAAACAATGACTCTTGGTACAATTTTTTGATTTCCGATTAACATTTTTAAATGAAAATATAAATAAATATCAATGCTTTGATTATTGTGCAGATGGTATTTTTGTTCAACAAGAAGTTCAACGCCAAATTTTTTATACGCGTTCACATCTTGACAAAGATTTTGATGAATATTGATGTCTATTATTTTAATAACTTTTTGTTCTGCTAAGCAATTATCAAATTATTAACCTTAAAATACACTAAATCGTACTGGAAGACACCAAAGACCGTTGCCAGTTTTTGTCAAGGATCGTATTTTCGTCGATTAAATATTGAGTGGTCTAACAATAAAAATATTTTCAAATTGAATTTTTTTAAAACCACGATAAAATTCGAAATTTTTTGGGTTAATTAAAAAACAAGTGGTAAAAATAATAGGCTTGAATAAACTAATTTCAGCGTTAGTGACGAGTTGAGGGTCGAGAGTACAAAGCTGATTATAATATATGTATATGCTCAACAAATAAATAAATAGACATACTGTAATAATAATATATTTCAGCCATTTCATCCGAATTAAATTGGAATTTCATCTAAAATTTGAAACGTTCAATGTCACCGCGTGTCTGTTTTAATTTAAATCATATAATTCACATTTGATCAAAATCATGAACATACGTGTGAAAAAATCATATTTATAAAAAAATATAATAGAAAGCGATCTGAAAGTAATAAATACGACAACAATAAACATTCGACAAAGTCAAGCATTTTACTGATAAATCGTATCAAGTTGACATAATTAAAGTAAAAAGTTTATTAAATATCAAGCATTTAAACTAAAAATTCTGAATAAATAAAAGCCAAGACATGTATCAAAAAATAATAATGCAATCTTTTGTCAAATTTTTTGTTTTATTATATCATCAATATTTTATAAGTTATTTACGAGGACGCAGATAACCAATTCATCCTGATGTTTGCGTGCAGTTTATTAATTTAGATGGTAAAAATTTATTCAACAAAATAATGAAATTTATGCGATTTATCCCGAAAGCAACACATATCAACAATCTATAAAAAAGGTGTGGCAGATTTGCAAAAAATATTAAAAATAAGAAAATAAAAAAGTAAAATACTTTTGTTTATTTAAAATAAATACGATTTTATGAGACGTGCTTATTATTCTAATAAAATTACATTTTTAAGCCAACTTAACAAAATTTGTTGCTACTTGCAAAATCAAATGTTATGATATAACTTTTTGGTTTTGGCTGAGTTTGATAACCCTTTAGAACTAACATATAAATGTTCGCGAGCGTAAGCAAGCATAGTTTTGGGCAGCTGAATGCGAAAATTTAGAATTCCGGTTAGTTTTGAATCGCACGCAAGGAACGAAGAATTTTGGGAATTACCAGTTTTTATTATATCAAATTTTCATCAACATATTTTATTATTTAAATTTGCAGTTTGAATTTCTTAAATTTTATATTCGCGGAATTAAAAGCAAGAATACTGCGCAAAAAGTGACTTAACGTTTCAAATTAAATTACCATAAAACTCATATGGCAACATAGATTAATGAACGACAACTAATTTAGATTCCTATCAGTCAATCTGGGCGCAAAGCCGAGATTTCCGAGAGGATTTAATTTTAAAATAAGTAATAAAATAAACTTAAATTTAGTTTAAAAATGCCTCAGACAAATGTAAAAGTTTAAAAAACGTAAAATAAAAATTTCTTGCCAAATTTCATTTAAACACTATTAAATATTTAGTGATTCACCCTAAAAAGCTAAACTAATGCAAGGCACCTCAGATTGCAGCTGCAGCTGCGAGAGATCCAGAGACCACGTGTGCATTAGCAGGATCGCGTGGACAACGCTCTGTACGATATTTGCTAGCAAAACAAAATTTTAAATAATACATTATTTATAAGGAAATTATATTTGAAATCATGAAACTGAATAAATAAATTATGCAAATACAAACAGAAAATATCAAGTAAAAAATATTGTTTAAACTTACTGGGGTCAATTATAATCAAGAAAATTTATTAAAAAATTAAAAGACCGCATCATAATTTTTTATTCTATATTAATTGATAAATTGCTATAAAAAATATTTACCAGCGCATATTGAAAAATGTTGGGGTTACATGTTTTCAATGCTCCCTTTCAAATTGCATGTTCAATATAAATTTAACAATTATTTTAATGCTTTTTTAGTTTTTGATATTTTACATAAATTAATCATTGAGTTGACAGTTTTCAGTTGGAATTTTAATCGCACAGAGCAGATTTTAAATTCATTTTTTATAGCATAAATTCAAGGTTTTTTTTGTATTTTTTTCTTAAATAAAAATTGGTTCTGACCAAATCGTACCATTAGTCATCGAAAATAGTCAGGAGCGTGTTTTAAATATTTCTTTATTAGGTGTTATATGAATAAGTGTTATTCTTTTAAATTTTGATTGTAATTTTAATTTTATTTTTATTTTTTATTAGAATTTATAAATGCTTAGATTGTTTATTCTCGTCTGTGGCCGCAAGAATCACGTTTGTGTGACTACGCATGCTTGGGATTGTCTTAAAAATATCAGCTTTATTTATTAAATGTTTATATTTCTGATACCATTTATAGTTGTTTTATTTTTTTGTAGTATAATTCAACATAATCGCTTGTTTGTTTAACTTGAAGTTGATTTTAACTACATATCTAATTAATATGATATAAAATCTAGTTGTTTTTAATTCCTTGGTAGCATTTAATAAATCGGATAAATGTTAATTATATTCTATATCTGCTACCATGCAATGCTACAATGATGCTAATTTCCACAACAGTCGAATCCTTTAACTTATCGGAGTAAAGCCATATAATTAAGAACGTTTTATTGGTTTAACAATTTCTTGCGCTTGGTTAAAAAAATTTGTCATATCGTTATTTCTTTTATTGAAATTTTATCAATACCATTCTCTTAGCATAAACTTTAGCACAAGAAAAATTATTAATCGTAAGCCACAATGAATAATAAATATATAGATTTGAAGCATTGTTGCAATAAAACTGAAGTTGCATTAGAAAAGGCCCGAGTTTAAAATTGGAGTACTTTTTTATTAATTATTATAGAGATCCTAGTTTCAAAATAATATTACTTAAGATTTGAAACATTTTGCGAGTTAGACAAACTTTTTTTGTTAAATTGGCTTGGAATTTTTGGTGTAAAGCACACCTCATAAATCGCATTTATTTAAATTAAAAAAATATCCTACTTTTGAATTTTCTTTCTTTAATATTTTTTCATTAAATCCATTTAATGTTAACGATTATTTGGTTAATTATGCCTCTTGCAATTGGTTTCTTATTTTCCTCAATGCTTTTACAATATTTCTTGGTTCATTTTTTGACTGATAAATAAAAATTTAAATGTTACAAAATAGTTTTGATTTTAAACTTTTAAAGATAAGCTAAATTCTTAAATTAAGAACAATTACATTTTTTGGCAAGCCATTTTTCAATGTGGGCTGTTGGCTGATCACATATGTTAATACTTGCACTTTAGCGCACATTTCGAGAAAGCGGCATGGTACCGGGTAGATAGTTTTGGAAAAAGTGATCACCTCAATGCGCATTTTGTGTTCAGTTTGCTTGACCGCTGCTTCTTTGACGAGGTATTTGCTAATATCTTCAATCACGACTATTATGCAAATTCCTTTCAAAAATTCAATATTTTTTGCTTTTTCAAAATCTTGTTTAGTTAGTCAACAAGCCATTTATTATTTTGAACATTTGGGTTTTTAATCTGAACGTTGTTTCCAACAAAGAGTAAAATTGCTAATTGAAAATGTTATTCAAAAAAATAATGTTAATTATTAGCAAACAAACATAACAGTTTGAAATTTCCTAGCAACATGTACAGCTTAGTTAATAAAAACAAATGTTGAAAAAATTTTTATAAAGATTCAAAATAAAAGATCATTTAAAAAATAATGATAAAATGTTATTGATTATCAACGATGTATTGTTAAATTCGAACGAAAATTAAAAGCAAAAATTCTAACTTCTGATTATTTTGAAAAATTGTAATTCGCACAAGGATAAAATTAAAATAGCAAACTCTCCGTTTGCTCTTCAAGTCTTTGTTTATTATGGTAAAGGAAAAAGAGAGCAAAGAGAGGTGAAAATATTCTAAATATTATGCACTCATAGACGCCTAATAATATAAAAGCTTCAAAGTTAAAATTGATACCCACATCTTATTATATCAAAAATTTTAACTCATTTGTGAGTCTGCATTAAACAACTAATATTTAGAAAACAAATTTAAAATGCCTAATAAGATCAATTAAATGTTAATAGTCAATGGAAAAATTATTATTTATAAAATAAATAGTCTTATATAAATACAATATTTAATCAATAATTTTGCCTTCCGTTAAATAGCAAATTTCCGAAAAATTTGAAAATTTATTAACATTTTTTCTGCATACATAAATTCAGTTTTTAAAAGATTTGGCCTTTTCGTCAACGTTCTTTTACATTTTTTTTATTTTAAATTTAGGAAAAAAGCTGCAAACCAAGGAGAGAAAAAAAAGAAAACATCACAGCTTTGTAATGTGTTGCATCGTTATTAACTTTGATAAACTAAGCCTAAAGATGGTAATTATTAATATGAATGATAATACTTAAATATTTTAAACCCAGTATTAGATTATTTTAGCTTTTTACTAAATATTCAGCTTAACACGAGTGAAAACTAAAATCTCTTAATTGCTAAAAAGCTATTCGAGACCTTAATAATATTATGAACAAAAAATGGAATAAATTAAAACAGATAATATTACTATAATGCAGAAAGTGATTACAAAATATCTAAATATATTTTTAAATATGCCTCTTAAATTTAAAAAATACAATATCAAATAAGATTTAATGAAGATAAACATATAATCAAGAGAGTCAAGCGTATTGTCAGTGTATTGCGTATGTTTTGTGGCATGTTCTGAAGATCTCGCACTTTTAGTGCCTATTTTTTGTGTTTATAGAAAATCCGAAAAGGAAAAGATATAATTCAATACCTTAATTTTTGAAAGGAGAAAATTTTATAAAAATGGTAAAAAGGTTCAAGCTTGTTGTCGTAAATTAACAATAAAATAAATATTTCATGGTTCCAACATAATATTTTATTGATTTTCAAAATCAATGTCGTAAAACTTCATAAATTTTGAAAACAAATATTGATGATTTGGATAAGACATATTAATATGTATAAAATTGAAAAGCGAGAGATTGAATAAATATAAAAAATAAAAGCAAAATCAAAATTTATAATAAAAATCTTCAAAATTTAAATAAGTAACTAAATTTACAAATCAAAATAATACCTAATCATAATTATTAAGGTATGGCATGATTTCGTTTTAATGTCAGAACGAAGTGGCCCCAGTTTGCCAAATTGATGTAGTAAATTCTCAATTTAAAAAATCAGTTCATCAAAGAACATATTTTAGCAATTTCAAAAAATTACAGTTTTCAACCAAAATATAAAACAATCATAGTCATATTTGCAATAAAATATTAATTTACTTTCTATAAAGCAATTGCTTTGAATTTCCATTACCCAATAGCCAATTTATTCATTAATTTGGCTGAATTGGGTTATTATGTTTTATATTTAATTAAGGCAATCATATTGTAAAACACAATGCCCCTGTTGCCGCCCACCCATGAAAGCTGAGCTTTTGAATTTTATCATAATTTTTTGTTTTTGCTTATAATTGAACACTATACTAGTAATTATTGTTATTATGCATTAATTTAATTTATTGTTTAAATCACCTTAATTGGATTTAAAAATGCAAAAACAAAGGGTTTAATTTATTTCAATATAAAAAATTAACTTTTTTGTCATAAAGATTAATTCATTTCTGAAAGTTAACTAAATTATTAAATTGGTTTATTTTGCTTAACGGCTTTTTCTAATATTTGGTTTGTCCCGAATGTTAATATGTTTGTTTCTTTTAAAAATATCTTTGTTCATTCAATTTGTTTCTTTAAAAATAATTATAAAATGCCATGGGTTCACTATTTTAGCTTATCATTAAATAAATTAAAACCTTAACATTTAAAAATTAAAGTTTACTAATTATTAATAAAATATTTTAACTCTCGTTATATGCGGTGTACTAAGATTGGACTTGTGGTTAGTCACATAAATGTATTTGAATATATGTTACAATTAATGTTATTAATTTAAATTGGTCTTACTATTTTTTATTAAATTTTATATATGTAGCTGGAAAAAATGAATTAGGCATATGTTCTTGACAGATTTACTTTGTTATTTCAGTTTGAATATTAATAATTATTATATCTTTTCTTTAAAGTTTCATTGACAATCTCAACTTAAATTCAAATCTAAATAATCTTTTTTTGTTTTTTCATTAATTAATTTTTTGAAAATCGTCTATTCAATATGTTTACTTTGATGTTTTTTTATTTATTTGACTTTTTCAAAATTTATTTTATATTTAATTTTGGTTTGTGAGAGACGGAATCATTTATTTAAGTTAACTATAAGCTAACAAAACATACAAAATGTAAATGATTCATAAACAAATAAAAATGTAAACTTTACATGAAAAATATAAAAATAAGATACTTGAAATAGCGTGTATCAAAAATAAATTTAACGATTTAAGTAAAAAGGCCGCGCTACGTTTCTCTTGCAATTTGGTAATAAAAATCTTTTTATTAATTGAAACTTTATTACACTAAAAAAAATAATTAAATTCCATCATTTGAGTTGCCAAAAACAATAAATTCATTTGCTTCCTGATACAAAAAAATTCATACAATCCACGGACATATTATGTTAGGTAAATTCACAGTTAAATGTTAAAACCTTGCACAATCAAATTAAATTACCAAATTATTAATATTTATTGGATGATAAACAAAACTAATTTGTGGGGCGCATTTTGGAAGTGAAAAATAAAAGGCCAGATGTTCGAGCACATGGTGATTTTAAAAATAAAATAAAATTTTTAATTAAACTTATTAATAAACTAAATATAAATCAGAAAGTTACTCATAAATTTAAACCAAAGGTGTGTGACTTTCCACAACTCAATTCACTTAATTTAACAAATTAAATAAGGGGCTAAAGGTGCAAACTTTGTCTGCTTGCTTATAACTATTAAAATTGAGAACCCCTCAAAAAACAAAACAAAACAAATGCGCAAGTCACGGAAACATTTATTTAAATGTAATGGTTGAAAAAAGTTCATTTATTTATTTTGCGGTGATTATAATAAACGAACATTTAAAGAAAGAGCGAGTGTAAATTAAAGCGTTTATGCACAATAAGTGTATCTTTGTAATAAATAAAACAAAAAACATTTAAATATAAATTAATGAACTTGAAAATAAACGGTTATAAACAAATCTTATTGGCAAACAACATTATGCGCAAATCTTCCAGGTCTTTTCGACAACAGAAATTTAAATAGTACAAAAAGTACATTTAAAATAATGGCAAAAAAATCAAAATAAAATTCGACGCCTCAATTTGTTTTTACCGAACAGGAACGGACGGCTTTTTTAGATTGAAGACTAAAAATAAGATTTTAAAAATTACTATAAACATTAAACCCATAAATTAGATTAATAAATAACTTAGGTTTAATAAATGAATATAAATTAATGAAATTATATATTATATGCATAAAAGACAAGCTAATTCGCCGCATAAACGACAGCAATCGACGTGAGAAAAACAAATTTCTGCGCTGAAAGCAAAGGAATGTGTTGGCGCAGTTTGAGCTTAAATTTGAATAAAGGACCAATGTTAAATGGCGAAAGCTTAAGGCTTAAGGACTCATTTACTGAATTCTTCAATTTTGCGAAGTTGAATGTAAAACGGGATTAGCAGCAAAGTTTGATTTAGAAGCGGAAGAATTCGAAGCATGCTTACAGTTGCAAAAAACAGCATAGAATAAAGTAAAAATTATTTGGGTTCAAGAAAAATGATCATACTGGAGAATAAAGTAATAAACTTATTTATAAAAAAAGATATTGGTTAAACCAGTTATTTAACTGTGATAAAAAACTCAAAAATATTAAAATCTATTAAAGATAGAATTATTAACCACAATTTTGAAAATATTATTCGAAAAATATTAAGCCTCGTGGATTTTCCGAGCGGAAATCAGCGGTTTGGACGACGTCGTAAAGTCAGCTAAAAAAGTTAGAATTCCAGCTTAATCTAAACGGAAAAGGGAGACCAAATAAAAATTGCAGACAAGAAGTGCCATATCACAAAAAGCCAGAAAAGCCGAATCAATGAGCTTTAAATGGCGAATAAATAGTCACAGGCTTCCTAACGATAATTTTATATATCAAAAAAGCTAGATTGCCAATTAAGAAGCAGTGTTGCTATTAATTCGAAAGATTTAAGTAAATTTAAATATCTCTAAAAAGCAAAAAAATATTGTTTATGTATTATTCCCAAGCTGCAATTGAATTCAAGAAATCAACGTTTGCTTCCTCATTAGCCAAATTCAAAACCTAATTTTAAGTTTGCTAGAAGTAAAATTTTTAAAATTTTATAGTCATCAAAAGCAAATGGGACTACAAAAATTATATAAATATATATAATTCTTATTGTCCTTTATAAATGCCTAACGTTTTGAAACAAACCAAACAAATCAAAATACACAAAATTAATTACCCAACCAAAAGAATGAATTATTATTTTATTATTTACAAAAATAACACTATAACACAGATAAAATAATGATTTTAATATAAGTAGAACCATACAAAATCATCCATTCACAAACAAGCGGAAAGTAATAAATATATTTTGCCACCCAATTATCTTTAAAACCAAATTTAATGTTAATAAATCATAAGATGTAAAATGAATATCCATCCGACTGCCTGAGCATAAAATCTCCACGACTTACAATGGCAGGGATTTTACACCACTATTGCTATATGTAAGTTAAATAAGTTCTGCTGTTTCTCTTTCTATTTAGGTAAAACAACAATGTTTATGAAAAGGGTGCTTTTAAATTTATTTAGTAAATATTTTTATTACTTGTTTTTATCTTACGCATTAAATGTTTTCTATTTTTTTAATTATTAAAATTTAATTGTTTAGGCGCACATGCAAGGCAGTGTTAGGTCGTGGGGGCGCACATGCTATTAAAGAGCAAAATTTTTACGAAACACGTAGCCTTTTGTCAAAAAACAAATACATTTTTAGATAAATATTTTATGTTAGAATAATTTATTATTTATTTATTTTATCTATTAAACATGCCTTTTATGGCCGCTTCCTGTAAAAGTCTTTTTATTCATTAATAACAATTAAATTACATGCAATACAACTTCGGTTTATTTGCCCTGAAGATAAAAATAAAAGTTTTGTTTTTAATCTTATTTTCTTATAAATAAAAGAAAAAATTCAGCTAACCTGTTCTTCAAAAATAATATATCTTTTTAAAAATAGCTTTAGCATTGTTATTATTTTTATTTTGAAATTTATACATTTGGAATAATCAAATAGTTTATGCGCTTTTACTTCTTTGGTGCAATTATTTTCATGTAGCTCTTGAAATCCACAGTTCCAGAGAAAAAGTTTCTGCTATAGCATATAGTCCTCGAAAATTGTCCAGAGTTTGACCGACGACCAAATTATAATCTAAAAAATTTTGTTTATTATTTATTAAGTTTAGCTGTTGTGTATATTGATGATATAGTAAATTAAAAATTTATTTTAATTTTTAACCGATATTTTATATTTTTTAAATTTAGATTAAAATGGAATATTGTAGACATATTATTACGATTGTAAGATTCATTATTAAGTAAATTGGTTAATTCTCTCAAAAATATTATTTTTTCGGGTTTTAACTTTAAATTTTTGTTAAAATTTTATGAAACAATAAATTTCATGCATATTGAGTTTTTTTTAGCAATATAATGTGTACTGCTGTTTGTATTTGATGAATTGAGTCCTGAGCTAAATAGATACCAGCCCAGCATTCCATTAACAAGGCGATGCACCATTGCATAAACAAATACTTAACCCATCATTTCATAAAGCGTTACAATCTACAATTAAAGTTTAAAATAACCATCTATTTATGAAAATACTAAAAAGTAGCCGTCTCAAAATTTATTTTTCCGACACCCATCAGAACTAGGTTTGGAAACGATCCCCTTTTCGTGCTGTGCATCCACGTGGATCGGATACAAAGTTGAGACAAAACATGAAATAATTATCTTTCCAATATTTAAATAAATAAAATCATTAATTAATGAATACAAAGAAATAAAAATTTAATACAAAAGCCGCGGTTGAGCTTTTCATTGGTGAAAAATGTTAATTTGCATTTTAAATATAGAAAAAATATTTGCAAAGTATGCAAGGGCAAGAGCGTTTCACTTAATTTTTGAAGTATTAAAGAGAATTGTAAGAATTATATTTATTAAAAATGCCTATTTCAAATATTGGCATAATTTCAGTAATCAGAGTCAAAAAAAATGAATAATTTGTGTTCGTGGAAATCTTAAATAAGACCGATCCCATTGTTGTATTTTTTTACGATTATTTTTTGAATTATAATTATTGTAGTGATATTAATGTTTATATGATTTCTTTCGCGTATTTATGTTTTCAATATTTTACTTCAATGAAGATGTGTTGGTTTTTTAAAAATCATTATAATAATTTCTTCTATTTGTTATTTTTACAATTAAGTCTTTTTGAAAACAAAGAGTTTTTTTAATTATTGTCAAAGAATAATGTTCAATTTTAGTTTTAATATTTCTAAATATGTAAATCCAATCTCAATAATGTTCCTTATTACACAATTGCGTTATTTTGCGGGAACTTGATAGTTAATCATATTTATTTTAATTGTTAATTAAAATTCTATTTTTTGCAACAGTTAAATATCTAACTTTGTCTATTTTTTGCGCATATTATATGCTTGCTTTCAATAACCTAAATCTCGCTTATCTCATAAACATATTATGAATTATATAATTGTTAACAACTTTGTCTACTTTTGTATTTATTAAATCACGTTTTATTTTTTTAATTATTGATAATCAATTTTACTGCTTCTGTTATTTTAAAACTTAAAATATTTAAAAATACTTAAACTTTTCTTACTTAATATATTTTATTAGAAAATTTGTTTTGCATTATTTTTTCATTTTATGGAAGGTTCCCTTGTGGTTAATTTTTGGTAAAAACAAACAAGAAGATGAACTGCTGATGTGCAGAAAGCTTAATTGTAAGTGGGTTTGCTGAATTGATATTTAATTTTGCTGTTTCACTAAATTTACATGATTCAAAAAACCAATGCTTAATTTACCGTCTCAACATTTGTCGAAGCGCAATGTCTGTGCCCATCTCCTCGCAGGTGCTGTCCTTCCTTGCTTGCACGAAATTTTTGAAGCTTTGCGCTTGGATCTTCCTTTTCAGACCCAGTTTTTTCGAATCAGCCTAAAATTCAACAGGCTACAAGGTTCGTTTCACACAGAAGTGATCGGCGAATCTCGATGTTTCTTCTTCTTCTCGGACTCTACTTTGCTCTGCCGCAATGTTTGCTTCTCTTCTTCTGCAGGTGCTCAACTTTGTTGCGCATCAATTTTTCAGGATTCATTTTCCTTATGTATAAATCAATTATGTGAGTACGTACGTGTGCGAGAATGGATTTATACAATACTTTTGCTTTTGACCTGATCAAATCTACCAAATAATTTATCAATTTGTCAGAGGAATGTTAAAAATCGAATTTTTAAAATTTGTAGGCGAAATGTTACATAGGCGAGTTGTAACATTTTAACCTTGTAGGCGAAATGTTGCGTAGGCGAAATGTTGCGTAGGCGAGTTGTACGGCAGCGCGAGATCCACTATGAATTAAAATATAATCTTAATTTCGCTTAATAAATAATGTATTTAGCGGATTTTAATCTTTAAAGTAACTATTCTTTATGTATTCTTTTTTTAATTGTTGAATTTACTTCATATTATATATTTTCAATAAATTCACTAATAATTTAAATGATCAAGAAATATATTCAAATCAATTATATAATGAGCTCTCACATTTAAAGCTATGACTGTTTTCGACGACTTACTTCTTTGGTTTGATTTTTATCAAGAATTATTTAGGTGCTATTTTTAAGATGAATATTTTTTATTAATGCTAAATCCTTCGTATATTCCCTTGTGTTATTTTTAATTTATATTGAATATGATAAATCATTATTTTTTGTTACTATTAAAATTATCAATTTCCTCTTAGCCACCGTATTTCCGTTTTTACTTTCTTGATGGATTGTTTTTCTTTAGCATTTCGTATTTCGATTATTATGTTGTTATATGTAATATTTTTATAATTATGCTATTCAATTTTGCAATTTAAATAATAAATTATTAATGGGAAACGTTGAGCGCTTTTTAAGTTTTTCTTACCCAAAAAAAGGGCTTCTTAAATTTGCATTTAAAAGCTATAATTTCTTAAAATAAAGTTTCTTTTATTGTAAATGTATAATATTTTTTTCGATTTAAATTTGCCAAACCGTTAATATTTAGATTTGAAAAAATTTAATTACGGAAAGAGTGGCGAGAATTGTAACTATAATATTTCCAATATTTTAAAGCGTTATTAAGAATGGTGGCGCTTATAATAAAGTCGAATTTAAAGCCATGGTTATAATAATGAAAAAGAATAGGTTTGAAATTTAAACAACTTTTCGGCAATATAACTCGAAGCAACGCGCTCATTAAGATCATGTACTTTTTAATGTTGAGGTGCAGAATTAGATTTATCAAATGATAATTCCAAATTTATTAAAATGTAAAAGTGATACTTAATTTTAAAATTAAATTATTTATTTGTTAAACTTAAAACAGAGAGTAGAATTTATTTTGTTTTTTTGTTGGTTTAAAAACTGCTTTTAAAATTATTAGTTTACTTTTTATTGAGATCGATTAAACATTTAATTAAACAAATTTAAAATGCACCTCCTGAATCGGTCGATGTTTTTTGGATTCAGCCATATTGCTAGAGGCACGCTTATAAGATTTTGTCAATGTTTTAAATAAACTTTTTGTTTTATTACAATGTTGAAATATGTAAATCTAAAATTACATTAAAATCATGCCAGTTTATTATTTAGATGATACTTAATTATAGTTTTTAAATTAACTTATTTAAACATTTGTCGTTTTGCCTTTCCAGATTGAAAATGCAATAACTATACAGATAATTAATTATATATAAGTAAATTGTGTTTTAATATTTTAATCTTTTCTAAATAGCCTTGATATAGGTCAACAGGCTGTGTATCATTTGGACGATTTTTCTAAGAAACAGTCAACAATTAAGACGTTTACTTTGTTTTTGTGTTTGACCTAAATTTATTTATGACATTAAAAATAAGGAATTTAAAATTTCCAAATTAGTTAAAGTTGAAAATTTGATTCCGTCATGTAAAATTTGATTTTAGGTGGAATTACTTTAAAAATGTTAACAGAGATAAAATACTCATTCAGCAGTAATTTTGTCTGTATCGTTTTTATTTAAATTAAAATTTTAAAATAATTGACTTTTTTTTGTTTATACTTATCATTTAATATTATAATTAGTTTTTAATGCTTAATAAAAAAGCGTTTTAAATGTTGAATATAAAATAAGAAAATATAAAATTCAGTTTAAAATTCAATTACCATTTCTTTTTTTTAAAATAAATCAATTAACTAAAAACAATGATAATTCAAACTACATATAATAAGAACTTACATATTATGCCGGACGTTGTTAATTGTTCCAAGCAGCCAAATCTTTAATAGTGATTTCAATCATGACAAGACAGGGGATTTCAAAAAGAAATTAAATTTAACAAATTTAAACAAACAACAAATATGATGAAGTAATAACTTAATCAAAAAATTTAATAAATTAATACTCCTTAAAAATCCAAATAATAACAAAAATGTTATTTCAATGCATTCAACATAAAAATGCAAGATTGGATTTATAAAAAATTATGAATTCTAAGGACTCAAACAAGTAGGTGATTGTTGCTGGCCACACAGTAGGTATTGCATCCTGTGCATGGTTTTTTTTGGACAATGTTCAAAGATCTGAACTTTACCTGTTTTGGCAGGCGCTTAATCTAAATGAAAAAACTATCGTCCTCGAGGAAGAATCAAATCATTTTATAATCAAATAAAAATTAATTTTAAAAGGATTCAAAAACATTTCAAAAAATAAACTTAATCACCAATATGTTTACAATTTTTAAATTTATTGTGCCCTTGCAAATGGGCCGTTTGTGTTGAACGCTGAGGATACTCCCGTATGATTGTTGTCCTATCGATAACGACTTATTTTGTTGTGCTAAGGCTAAAAATTACGTTTTTTTTTAATTTGGAATAATAATAAGTTTAAACCCCATCCATGATTAATTTTAACATTACAATATTTTCTCAAATATATGTGGTTTACTTTCTAAAACATTTCTTTAAATTTTATATTTTGTTAAGGTCGGTAATTATACGTAGTAATTTATTTGATTATTATTGATTTTGACCATGGATGATAGTTATAGCATAATTAAGCTTTCAAACTAACATTTTCAGATCTTGGATAATGCTGTCTATGCGGTTGTCTATAACCGGATTGTTGACGTGTTACCTCATTACGAGCCGTAATGAGGAGTTGGTGTCGATTCTTGTCACTTTCGTTAAAAGAATTTTTTAAAATTTAATTTATAATTGCTATACAATATTTGTAGGCAAATTTTCTTTTATTTTCAATAATTATTTTTTTGATTTAGTAGAAATTTTTGGGTTCTCAATTTATAATCTCTTTTTTGTATTAATATGTACCAAAACCTAATTATAAATTTCAAAGTTTTTATCGGGGATTAAACAAATGTTCCAAATATTTATTATTAATATTTAATCTTTATCTTCAGTAAGTCTTTAGTTAAATTTTTGAAGAATCTAAAGTAATGCGCTTGTTGTTAGCTAAATTTGACTTTTTTTTAAAAAAAATGCAAATAAACTTTTTTTCATAATTAATATTCTTTAATTCAATAAAACACGGTCCTTCTTAAAGGTAATTTTTTGTAATAATGATAAACTATTTACATGGATTAATCTACTTTAAATGCTTTTATTTTTCTTAAATATTATTTTTGATGTGTTAAAAACATACGGATGTGGCCGCGAATAATTTTAACATTAAAGTTTATCCAATTTTGAAATTAAAAAGTATTAAAAAATTTATCAAATATACAAAACAATCCGCAATGCAAAAGCACAATTAACACCAATTTGTATGTTAATTACCTTTTCAGCAATTTGGTGGCATATAAAACCTTTGCTAGTTTATAAATAGAGGCGGAAAAATAAACAGGACAATTGTGATAATTAAAATTTACTTTCAATTGCACCAATATTGATAATTAAATTAAATTATTAATCTTAAAAAAATCTTAAATAAGTTTCAGATACTGTACTGATTTTAATTTTTAAGGTTACTTTCATGTTTTACGGCCCTTTCCAAATGAAAATTGATGGCAAATCCAACGTTTAAACTTCTGATGAAAAAAAATTGTTTCAATAAAAATGGCGGCATAAATTTGGAATCAGTTTCGCATATTTATCAAAATTAATTATTTTTACTTTTTTGTATTGCTTTTTGTCATGTGCGTTCATTCTTTATTATAACGATTTTTCGAGAATTTGGTCCGGTTGCTAAGTGTAATCTCTATTTTTTTTCATTTTATGAATTTTAAATTAAATCATTAGAACTCAACTTGTTATGGTTTTTTTATCACTTATGCTAAAAAATTTTAATTAATTATCAAAAATTTTCTTGAACTAAAAAATATTCTTGCTTGCAATTTTGAATTTATATATTTTTTGCTACGCAAAAATGGTGTGCATAGTTAAACAGTTCATAACTTTATTCAAAGTTGAGCGATCTTATTTACTTTGGTGTCATAAAATAAGAAGAATTTGGCAAAGCTCAGAAAGTGATTATATTGATTGCTGCCATATGTATGCAGTCTATTAATTATAATTGATAATTTAGTCCAAATAACAAATGAAAAAGATTTAGCCTGAATTAAAAAGGGTAGTTAGATAATTAATAAAAGTTTAAGTCATTTTTATTATATATATTTAAAAAACGTAAATCTTTCAAATACAAAATTTAATCGTTTAATGTTTAAATAATTATGCAAAAAGTATCACGATTTATTAAAGCAATTAAACGAAATAACAAACTTAACTTTTGCAAAAATTGCACAATGCTAAAAGTGGAAAAAAACTTTCAATAGCTTCACACTTATTTCAAATTAATTGATGACCATAAATTTGAACAAGATATATTTAAGGATTTTTGTTGTAAAAAAATAATTAAAATCTTGGTTAAGCAACTGAATTGGTTTGGTTCTAACACAATACATATTTGTCATAAAGATTTGAATGTTTAGGGCCTTTTTTTACTTTGAAGAAATTTATTAAAAGTGAATGGTAAATGTTCAAAACTTAAAAGTTATTTACTAGAAATATGAAAGACGAATTTAATGACATTTAAAAAAGAATGTTCATATAAATTACAGCATATTCAACTTCAATAATATTTTATTTAAAATGTGAAATACTATCTAAGGACAAAAAAGCTTGAGAAAAAAAAGTTTTACAATCAAAACAATAAAAACTTATACGGAAACCTAATCAAATATTTCAAACCAACATTATTCCTAACTTAACCTGGACTTGATGGCGATTTTACACGGAAACATTCTTTTATGAATTTTAGGTAATTAAATTACCAAGTGGTAAATGCGGGAAAAATCGCAGCCATGCGTTTGCAATTTAATAAATGCTATGTGAAATGCGTTGCAATGCTAGCTTTAAATTAAAAATTTCAATATATTCTAAAAACAAATTTAATGGACTAACAATTAAAATTAAGTTGAACATGCGCAATTGAATTTGTGTTAAAAATATTATATCAAAGTAAATAAACCATATTTTTCTTCATTTGATTGATTCGAGAAGTTATTGAAACCATTAAAGTTGGAAATTAAAAATCGTTTTGAATAATTAGAAATAAAAATATGTAAATAATAATTATGTTTACACAATTAAGGCAAAATCAAACGATACTCACTATTTAAGTTCAATTATTGTTTTTTACTTGGGTGATTATTTTTTACAATGTTATTTCTTTTATAAAAGTTGAAACTTTTTTTGAATAATTATAAATTGTCAAGAATTTATTTATCAAATAAATTTTTGTTAATTTTATACAAAAGCGAAATATTTATTAATTAAGTGAATAACTTTAAATAATTAACTCATAATTAATAAGCTAATAATTGATAAGGAAACAAAAAAAAATTTAATTCCTGTGCTTTGAGAAGACGCCAAAATAAAATTTGAACTTAATTAATTACATTTAATCTAAAAATCGCAAACATTATAATTATTTATTTAAAAACTGTATTCATAAAATTCTTTATTGTAATTAAATACTCGAGATTCTTTATTGTCGACTACTAATGGATAAAAATTTTCCTCCGTAATAATACTTATAATTTACGATTTATTTAGTTATAAATTTTTTAATTTAGAATAAATGATTGCAAATATCCTAAGCTCCTGCTACCGAATCCTTTTTTTAAACGAAAAATTTTTTAAATTTATTTTAATAAATAAATACATTTTGCCCAAATTTTGACTGTCATGTATATATTCTTCAGATTGATGAACGCAATTATTTTAACTTTTTTTACTTGAAACTTTTCAGGTTGAAATAATTATTAGTTAATTTTTTATTTTTTTACTTTGATAAAATTTCGCTTCATATAAAGAGGGTTACCTAATTCATTTTCGATTGTAAACTTATGCGCAATTGCATTTTTCTTATAAAAACAGCTGATGCTCGCTCAAAATCAAACACTTGGTTTGCGCATTTATAAGGTCTATCTTCTGATTGAATATTCTTTATTAATAAAATAATATTTAAAACTATTTTTTGCCAAAATAATTTTTGTATTATTTACACTTTTAAATTTAGTTATGCGTAAATTTGTTGGTTTTGCTTTTTTTTTTAATTTAAAAGTTTAGATTTTGGGAAACATCTGCTAAGTGAGTGTATATTAAAATTAGAATTAATCTTTTAGCGATTGATTTTTGTTTGTTAATAACATATATATTATTTTTTAAAAGTAATATTATAACATTTAATTTTTTGCATTCAATTATTTATATTTAGATTTCTGTTTCAATTTTTTAAATCGTTAGCAAAATTGGCTGGGCGCCAAAATTTTGTTGATAAATTATTTTTTCCGTATTACTGTTTAGCTGCAGATCGGGCGGACGCGCTTTTATTGTTCAGTGTCGCTGCAGCATTTCAAGAAAAATAAGGAGATACATGGTTATAATTAAATGTTTAGAAATTCATTTTGGTAAGGACCATCATTCGGTTATAATTAAATGTTTAGAAATTCATTTTGGTAAGGACCATCATTCGGTTATAATTAAATGTTTAGAAATTCATTTTGGTAAGGACCATCATTCTTATAGTTTGTTAACGTATTATTTAAATTTATTAAATATGTGCAAGAAAATAAAATTTTGATATGTTTTTAGAATGGGCAAATTAATTTCAATTTAGCATTTTTCGTCCGTGCATTTACACATCTGCCAATTTTTGGGTTTAATTCTTTTGGGGGCTACATGAAATTGTTTAATTTATTTTAAAGTAATTTAATTCTTTAATTTTTCTTTCAAAAGGCTGACAAAGATCAGTAAATTAATATAAAATTGGTATTAATTTGTTGATGAAGAAATATAGAAAAAATACATTAACTCCAAATAAATTAGCTCTTAACAAAAGCTGCACCCGCATTCGGGCCAAAAAATTAAATGTCATACCGCCTATCAACCTTAATATTTCTAGATGGATAAAAAATGTTAAGTGCTACTTTAATAATTACCTGAAAGTGAGAACACGCGCAAAGGTTAAAAATTGATAAGGTCTAAATAATTTCTAAACAAATAACCAATTTAGAAAGATATTATTAAAAAAATCTTAAATTTTCTAGTGAAATTTAAAAGTTACAAAAAACAAACTTTTTGACATTTTTTCTTCATCTTTTTATTAACATAATCTAATTGATTGGCTTTTTAAGTTACTTATTCATTTTAACAAAATTATACATAACATATATTGTGTAGTTATTGTTTTTCTTTAACATATAATCGCAAACTTTAAAATTCTGAACAAGCAAATCAAATATTGTTAAATCAAAAAAATTACCCAAAGGTTCAATGATCAAAAAACAACAAATGTTAAGATTTTCGAATATTATTCATAGATTTCAAAATTAATTTTTAATAGAAATGAGACACAACTGAACAACAGTTACTTCTCACGAGGGGAACATCCCTTACTGTGACCACTCAGATCACTTTCAAACTATGCCTATCGTGTAGAGCGCCCTCGATTTACTCTTGTAAATTTTCGGCTTTTTTGGCCCGCCCACACAGTGAAGGGTCGAAAATGCAATTTAAATTTTTGCATGTTTTCTTAAAAAACCACCGCGCAGCAACTTCAAAAAATCATATCTCGGCTCAAAGCTGGCGAAACTCCAAGATTTTGGCATCAAAAAATAGAGAAAAACAAAAAGGATTTTTTAAAAATAGGTATCAATATCTAATTTAAAAAGTTTGTAAATTTAATCGGTAATAGTGGAGTTGGTCGCTCCCAGCTCATCACTTTTTTTAACAAATTTTTTTTTTTTCAAAATTGGGAAAAAGGTGTTTCTAGGGGTATTCAGGGGCGTAGAAGCCGAATCTGATCTTTGTTTTGCCTGATTCTAAATCTAAACCCCGAATTCGAATATTTAAACAATTCAATGTTTTCAAATGGTTTTATTGCAGTATCTTGTCCGGCGTTCGGAATCGGCCGAAACGGAAGACAGGTATGGATTCCTCGACCTCGAATACCCCTAGAAACACCTTTTTCCCGATTTTGAAAAAAAATTAATTTTTAAAAAAAGGGATGGGCTGGTGGTGACCATCGCTACTATTACCGCATAAACTTACAATCTTTTTAAAGCCAGGTATTCATTCTTATTTTTAAAAAAATCTCCTTGGTTTTCTCAATTTTTTAATGCTAAAATCTTGGAGTTTCAGCAGCTTAGAGCTGAGATATGATTTTTTGAAGTTGCTGCGCGGTGGTTTTTTAAGAAAACATGCAAAAATTTAAATTGCATTTTCGACCCTTCACTGTGTGGGCGGGCCAAAAAAGCCGAAAATTTACAAGAGTAAATCGAGGGCGCTCTACACGATAGGCATAGTTTGAAAGTGATCTGAGTGGTCACAGTAAGGGATGTTCCCCTCGTCAGAACAACTTTGCTTGGTTTGGCAGCCTGGCACCAGAGTTTAAGGGTGCAATGTAAATTTTAAAAAATGCTAACGAAAGCAAATATAAATAATTTGGACAATTTTGACTTTTTTTCTGGCAAAATCAATGCCAGAATAGAAATTTTATTATTAAATAACAAAATTATTCGCTATCTATGAGTTACCCACCCATTTTTCTGGAAAACCCTTGGTAAGAAATAGAAATTTATTGAAATCTTCAATAATTTTTTGTAAATTCCCAATTTTTTGCTTAGCAAAATCGGATGAATTTAAAAAAAATGCAGACTTAGCTTAAAGGTTGAGATTTTAAATGAAATAAAGTTTAAAATATGCAGAAAGTTAGGACATTTTTTACTTTTTGAGAGTTTGGTTTAAACCTTGTTTCTCGACTTAACCCATCCTTAGAATTTCCTGATCAAGATCATCCGGGGATGGCGCTGAATTATTCTTGTCTTCCGATCAATTTTCATCATAAATTTCATCAAATTTCTGTATTTCGTTCTCAATATTTTTCTGATCAAAAGTGTTTGGAGCTTGTCCGTCTTGATCTTCTTCTTTAACATGACGACAGTTCAAGCCTTTTGAATCGTAACTTTCATCGTCCCAGCCTTTTCCAAATATTCCCGGTCCGGAATACAACCATTTTTTCAAAAATTCAAAATTTTCCAAAAATTAATTTTGACCTCAAAATCATTTAAAAAGCAAAAAATTACAACGAAAAACAAGTATTGCTCGAATTCATGCTATTCAACAAAGACCAAATGTGGAGGAAGACTCATAAAAACTCGTATAAAAAACCGGAATGACAATTTAGAACTTTTTTGAATTATCATTTTTCTTTAAAGAAATTCACTAATTTTTTAAAATTCATATCTTTGCTTAAAGTTGGCAAATGACTTATAAAGTTGGAGATAAAAATGGAAAAAAATAAAGAATTTTTGCTAGGGTTATTTTCACAAGTTTGAAAAATCTAAAGAGGTTTGCCAATTTTGCAAAAAAAAAATTCAAAAATTGGGGGGGGGGGCTTTCTTTTAGGGGGGGGGGGGGGCTCTATTTTTCAACCTCCCCCCCAAAAAAAAGGGTGGCTCTATTTTAGGGGGGGGGCTCTAATTTAGGGGGGGGGGGGGGCTTTATTTTAGGAGTATATATTTCTATTTCATGCAATATTTTGACATTCTAAAAATTTTAATTCTTCGAATTACTGTGTGTGACATATGTATTTAGATTGACATTATTTAGTCTCTTTAAATTTACATATATAATCTTAAAATGTTTTATTATTGATATTTATTAAGCTTCTTGTTGTCAGGAGATGATAAATGATTTGTATTGGTTAGTCATCGGCGTTCATGTTTTAATATAAACATTTTAAAATTTTGGTAAAGAGATCGTATTTATTTTTTAAATTTTATCTCTCGCTGCTTTATAATGTTTTTTAGACCCGTATAAATTCTTTTTTCCAAAGAAGAGGTTTAAAAATTAATTAATTATTGTTTAAATTTTTTTAGTAAAAATTTTTATTAAGGTTTGAATTTTTTTAAATAATTTTATTTTTTAGTTTTTATAAATATAGCAATAAAATTTTTAATAATTTTACATTAATTGCATTTATTTAATGTATATTATTTAACTTTTTTATTAAAAATATTATGAGAATACAGTATTTGGCATCTTTTTTCAATCATAATTAAAAATTTATATGTTGATATAAATCTACAGTTGCGTTTAATATTTCGAAATTTAATTTTTTATATTTTTGCTAAAAATTAAAAATACCGTAACTTGATCAGTTTTGATCAGAAACAAATAAACTTTTTTTTGTTCGACTCAGATCAGCGAGTTGAACCTCATTAAGTATGCAAACATTGCCTAAGGCAAAATTCGCACTTTTCACTTTTTCACCCCAGCCAAATTAATGGCATAAATTGGTTAGACCCTCCAATACGTCCTCCAACCCAAATCAAACCGGGCATGTGATATGCCATTTTGAAGCCCAATCCCTGTCGCACCTCCTCCCTTTCAAAACCCAATTTCACTATAGATAGATAAAATAGGGCACCAGTGCCGTCAAGGAAGCGACTCTGAATTAGTAATTTATCGTATCAGAGTTTTACATTTAATTTTTAAATATTGTTTATGTTTTTATATAATGATTACTTCTGGTGGGCGAGGCAGCGCAGAAAAAAAATTTTTTTTTAAACTATTTGAAAATCTTTATTGTTTTATTTCAAGTTTCTAAATAATTTTTTAATGAATTTTTTTTAAAATTATGAAGAATACATTTTTGACGAAATTACATTCATTCAAATGATGACGTCCGTCCATTTTCATTAAAGTAAGGAGTTTTTTTTATATCAACAGTATTTTGAGAATAAAATTATATTTTTATTATTACTGGTAAATAGAAAGTTACTTTGCATGCAATAATGCGCCCTTATCGGTGAGCTCCCTATTGTGCAGATTCCATTAGTG
Organism: Globodera pallida; assembly: GCA_020449905.1. Taxonomy (NCBI): domain Eukaryota; kingdom Metazoa; phylum Nematoda; class Chromadorea; order Rhabditida; family Heteroderidae; genus Globodera; species Globodera pallida. The sequence continues at coordinate 924,383 of JAIXHY010000005.1, read as the reverse complement.
TTGCACCACGCTTTTGGCGCCAATTTTAGTTTGTGATTTAAAAGTTATAGCTTAATTTTTCAAAAAATTAAAAAAAAAACATAGTTGAGCATAAATGATAAGTATAGATTTTTCAAATCAAATTTTTCCTATTTTTGGAATCAATATAAATTTCTCTAATAACAAAAAAAGCGTCCTAACTAGGCCCCGTTTTATTGAATTTTACTTTAAAAACAATAATTAGTGTCGTTTTTTGGTAACTATTGCTCATGGTATCTTAAAAAGTAATTTAAACTTTTTGAAAATATCTTTTTAAAATTTTTGTTTGCATAACTTAGCAGCAAATGAAAATATTAGTTTTGTACTCACTTTAAAAAGATAAGCAAACAGATTTTTTGCATATTTAGCAAATTTTTTGCATATTGGTTCTTTATATTTAAATTTCTAAGTTGCAGTTTTCACATGATATAATTTGAGAAACAAATTTTTTATTTTATCAAATTTTCCTTAATTACGATTGGAGCAAATATGGGTTTGATTTGGACAACTTGGTGGTTTATAAATATTCACTTATAATCTCTTTTCTCAAACTTTACCTTATGCAACGATATTAATTTAATTAAGTAATGTTTTGGTTCTATTACATTATTGCAGAATAGGAAACCCAAATTTATCTATATAAAATTATTCGTCCTCAAAGTGGGCATTTCCATACACACTTCTGCTCACTGGCAGAAAACAGCGTCAGCTTCGTTCGTGTCCGCGGCTTGACGCCTTTTTATCATTTATGAATGAGTTGGGTGTAATCTTTTAGTAGAACGATTAATGATGAATGACTTTTCATAATTATATGTTAACCATGAGTTTAGTTGTTTTTCTAAGGCCATATATTTTTCATCTTTAGATTATATAAACAAATCAATAAATCCTGTTTAAATAATAATTAAATTTACTTTGATTTTCAGCAATATTTGCTTATTTCTATTTTATAACCTAACAGGTAAAATTTTGATTTTATTCGTTTCAGACAATTTATGCGAATAACATTTGATAATTTAGTATTAAAATTAGTGGAAAATAATGATAGTAATACTACCCACCATATGCCAATGATGAAAAAAATAGTATGTTTATGAGAAAATCTTAGAATGAATTTTTTATTCTTTCTCTTATTTAATAATTTTGGGCAAATAAAATTTTTTATTAAGACATATGTACAGAATTTACGAACTTAAGCTGAATATCGCAACCATTTTTGTCGCTTCTTGGCCAATTTTCTTGTTTATTTTATTCATTTTTCAATGCATATAATTTAAGGAAATATCATTTTATCATTTTGTTTGTTCAAATTTATTCTTTTAATTTATAAACATTTCTCTAATTACCAATGTCGTTTAAATTAAAATTTTAATTTTTTAACCTTTTATTAATAAATTCATTTTTATTTATTTTATCTTTCATTTTAAAATTTAAGTCTAATACATACAATGGGTGCTAGGTCGTTTCGTAAAAACTGCAATTGCGCTAAACAGAACAGCAGGGCGAAATTTAAGTTGGCTGACTTTATCATTTTTTTAAATTTTTACTTTTTAGGATAAAAATCTATTGTTTATTTATTTATTTTACCACTTCCACAAAAATAATTTTTTACTAACCATCCTTACTAATAGTAAATTATCAAAATATTAAAATTTAACATGGCGTAAATTCGACAAAATAAAATTGAAAACTAACTGCATGTTTGACGAATTGAAAAGTAACAAAAGAATAATTCAAAAAAAAATTTTTTTCAAAAAATACCAAGTATATAATATATTAATAAATACAGGTAAAATTTTAACATTGCGTGAATTCAATTAAAATATACTATAAAATCTATTGACTCACAAAAAATTGCATAGGAGTATTAGGTACAAGCCTTTCTAATAAAAAGTTAGAGCTTTTAAAAGCTTTAGATAAAAAAATAAGCTTTTCTTCTAGAAAAGCTGTGTAGTTTTGATTTATTATTGTTGAAAAATGTTGTTGCAAATACGTTTGCCTTCTCGAGTAGAATTTTTGGTGAAATAAATATCTTCTAATATAAAATCTGATTTAAAATTAATGCAAATAAAAATAAAGTAAATAATAATTTAATGACACCAATACCTGCCTTAAGTTTTAGAAAATAATTTTGATTTCAATAATTACGCTTCGTTAAATTTTATTAATATGCAATTGATTATAGTAAAAGCAGCTTTCATGGTTGAGCAAACAGAGAGAGCATTGTAGTGCTAACATAATACAAAATTTTTTCTATATAAATAAAAAAAAGGTAAAAAATTGAATTAAAAACATTTAAAACGGTAATTGATTTGACTGCAGATTATGTTTTGTGCGTAAAATCGGAAAATTGATAGGCCAGTCGAACGGGTCTTCAGCGATTTAGCAGCCAAGTGCCCTTCCAATCCTGCAATTGAAAGCCAAATCCGTCAACTCATTGCAATGAAGATTGAATTGTAACAATCCATCCGCGACATACAGTGTAGAGCCGAATTTGAACTTAGATAAAGTCAATTGCAGCTAAAAGAGCTTTCTACAGCTCTCCAGTGATATATCATATTTATTACTAAAAAATAAAATTTAAATAATAAACAAATCTTAAACCATGTCGCAAAGATTATATGAATAAATCAGCTTCGTCCATATATATGATGTAAGCATTATAGTACTACACCGTTAATCTTGACTTTGTTTTATTAAAATTCAAAATATTGTAATTAACTTTAGGTATATTTTTAATTTTGCACAATAATGAAAAATAAAAATGAAGCAAATACGATTACAATTCATAATAAAAATTTTTATTTAAAAAGGAGTTTTATATACACGCAAAAAAAAACAATGGCTTTGTAAATCTATTAAAGTTTCAACATAAATAGATATACCAAATCCAAAATTAGCTAATCAGTTTAAAAAAAGTCCGCAGTCTCATTAAAAACCCGGCATGCAAAACAAACCAAATTTGCGGAATGTACGACGAAAAAAGGTCCTATGACATATTAATTCCTAATCGAGACAAAATTAAAATTTTGCTGACAAAGTACTAAAACTAATAAAAAATTGGAGTGACCTAATATTCTTTCAAAGAGAACTTAAAATCGTACGCCAACCTTATATATATACATCCCCATCTGCTGATCGACGTGATGTCTCACATCTGCATTTTGGCGTGGATCAAAAACATCACCTTAAGCCAATCCATTCTTACGCTGATAATTTTATGAAACATCTTTAATTGAAATTTTGGTTAAAACTTAACATTGGCTAAAAACAAACTGTGCCAAATGCTTAAAAAAATGTGTTGAAAATTGTTAGGCCTAATTAGAAACAATGCCAAATGATTAAATGAAATCTGTTAGAAATAATTTGTTGCTATGCATTTAATCGAAATGGGAAAAATAGTTGCATTGATGCACATCTAAAGTAAGCATGTATAATGGGTTGCTTATAAGTAATAATTAAAATTAATTACTGTAATCCAATGTTTCAACAAAAAAAAAACACAATATACCTTCAAATAATTACGTGTTGCCTGCTGGCTAACCAGCTGAAAATAATATAAAAGCTCTCTTATTATAATAATAAAAAAATTAAAAAAATGTAAACGATTAATGTTAATTGATCGACTGTATGCCTGCGTTATACTATTTTCCCTAAAAAAATAATTACAATTTAATTTACTTAATTCAATTTTAAATTTTAAAAATTCGATTTATACAGTTTCTGCTAAAATGCAACCTCAGAAACATTATTGCTTCAAGTAAAATGACAATAAAAAAAGATATTTTTTAATTATTCACCATAATTGCGTTCTTTTTGTGTTAATAAAAATAGCTGGCCCGTGGTTTCTAACACACTCTGCATTCCTTGAACAAATGGGCATATGCTATTGGACAAAAGGCAACCGTTTGAGCAATATGCTGAAAAATGGAGCACTCTCAGCTGCAGATCATGACGCAGTTCTGACATCCATCCTGCTACGGCGCACAATTGTCTTTTCAAAACCAGATTAAATTATATAATATATAACTTACAAATATTTGCATAAATAAAATCAAAAAATATAAAATTTTCAAATGCTAAAAAAATTAATGCATGCAACGTTAAAAATTAACGAATGATAATCTAAAATTTCGTTTGGCCTTTACACTATCTGTTTGTGGGCCAAACTCTCGACCAAAGCCGATGAGAACCATAGTTTAAAATTTAAACAACATCCTTGTATTGTTAACAATAAATTTATTGCGACATATTACTTAGTTATATTTTTGCTATTATTTTTTGTTACCGGCTGATCGTGTTGATGCGTTCGACACAATCAGCAAGAAGGGCATGGCGATTATTTTAATACAAAAATAAAAACTTTGATCCAATTTAGACAATATAACAAAACCATAAAAATTTCAAAAAAATTAATTACATAAATATATAAAAGACAAATTTAAAGGGGTAAAATTTAAGATATTAAATCAAAATCGTGCAAACAGTTATTTAAAAAAAGTTTCAAAACTTTTTTAAATAAGCAAACAAATATTACAAAAAAGCATCTCCAATTAATTTTTAAATTATAAATGTAAACAAATTTATGCCTTTAAAAGCACAATACTAATATTTTCATTTGCTGCTAGGTTATGCAAACAAAAATTTAAAAAAGATTTTCAAAAAGTTTAAATTACATTTTAAGGCTCCAAGGGCAATAGTTACAAAATACGGCACTGATTATTGTTTTTAAAAACCGGGCCTAGTTAGGACGCTTATTTGAGAAATTTATTTTGATTCCAAAAATAGGAAATTTGATTTGAAAAATCTATTTTTACAATTTTATGCTCAAACTTGTAAAAACATGTGTGAATTCAGCCCGAAATACAGACAATTTTTCGAAAATTGAAATCTTTTCAAAACCCAATGTTGACCTCAAAATCATTTAAATAGCACAAAATTACAATGAAAAACATAATTCTCGAATTCATAATTTTCAATGAAGGCCAAATGTGGAGGGAGGCTCGTAAAAACGCTGGTCTAGTTTGAGTTCGGTCATACATAATTTTCTATTTCTTGCCACACTAATTTTATTAAAGACACCGTTTAACATAATGTTCGTCGCGAAACAAAGAGCAATTTGTAAATATTATCTACAAAAAGAAAGCTCAAAATATATTTCAATTTTTATTTAGTAAATCAATTAAAATAAATAGATGTGGGCGTAAAATCTATCATAAACGAACAATGCGGGAAAAAAGATGACTGCCCTGATATGGATCAGGAAAATTATATAAATAAAATTAATTTTATAATTTAATCATTTAATTCTTACAAATAAAATATCAAATTAAAATAAACTAAAAAAATATATTTTTATTTAACAAAACTGTATATATAAGGCGTTAATTCGAAGTGTTGTAAACTGCTTAAGGGATTAGCAGAATTTGTCACGTGTTTTTCATTATTAAACATATTTATAATTCATATCTAAATCATATTTAAATAGAATTATCTAACAAACAATTTTTATTAAAAGGTGTTTAAATCAGGGTTTCCATCGAGTAAAGACAATTCCCAAGTACAAACGTCTTGATTTCCAAGTACATAATGGGCCAATTTTACGAAATCCAAGTACACTCAAAAATTTTCTCCGAAATTAATTTTGGAGAAAATTTTGTGTTTTACCCGAAATCGGAGCCTTATCTAGTCTTGGATTTCGTTGTTGGTGGGTCCGCGGCACCGACAGGCGCCGCGGCAACATTTTTTTGTTAAGAAAACTGAGCTAAAATTTTGCCGATTCGAAAAAAATCAATCTTTTTTTTTTGCGGATTCTGTTTACTAGGGGTGGGGGTCGGCGGTGCCGATAGGCGCCGCCGAGAAAATTTTGCTATTTCAGACTTAATTTGTTAGGAAATTTGCAATCAAATTCCTTAAAAAGAATTGATCCAAATGACCTTCTGCTGCTGCAATTTGCATGTCATGGCCATTTCCCCTTTTGCTACGCTTGACAAAATTGTAATGTTTTTCCCATTCGGGATTGAATGAATTTTTACGCTTTGCTGAAGACATGCTGGAAAATAGAAACGTGATTTAATAAAAATGACCAATTTTTTGATAAAAATGACTATTTTCTATTGAAAATTTTGAATATACATAATGCCAAACACGAATATTTCCATTAAAACCCATAAACTTTCAACGCTCCGGCAGAATGCCTATTTTCAAGTACATTCTTGAAAATAAGCACATTTTTAATTTTTAAGTACGGGGGTCCATTTTCAAGCACTGTACTTGCCATTCAAGTACGTATGGAAACCCTGGTTTAAATTAATGATTAAATGTAAATGATTAATTCGGTTAAACGATAAAACGACATTTGCTGGTTATCTATGTATAAAAAAATGGCATTCAATGAAAAAATTTATAGTAAAATTAAAATTGTCTCAGCTAATTTGCTGATATTCTAAAAAAAAATCAACAAATTAAAAAAAATACTATAAATTATGCATTGTGCATATTAGACATAATGCCGAAAATTACGGTTATGACCGGCGTCCACATCAGCATTAATTTGTTCAACAAATTTTTTAAATTAAAATTTTAAGAGAATTTCTGCCTAAAAAAATATGAACTGAACCCTTAAAAAATTCCATTCTTTTATCATTGTTGCTCAATTACCAATTTGCATTGACACGTTAATCTGTTTTTGTTTCATATGCATTTAAAGAAGATTAAATTCATTTTGTTGTGAAGGTGTTGTTGAATGTTGCTGTTATTGTTATTTGCAGACGCTTTTTAGATTCAAATTTTTTTTTGTTATTTAAATTTTTCACTTTACTATGAATATGAATAAAACAATGTTTAAGTTATTCTTTAATAAAAAATGATTCCATATTTTATAAATAATCAAATGGATGTTCAAATCAGCATAATGCGGTGAAAGTACCAACATAATTAAGTCTTTATATTATAATGCCATAAAACTTGTTCTATTTATATTAGAACTTCAAATAAAATATAATAACTATATATTTTACCGGAATTAAACTTTTATTTTGCATAAATACCTGAAGCACTTATTATACTTCCTCCCCCGAAAACTCGATGAATTCGGTGTCAGCAAAATGGTTAATAAATCGGCTAATAAAAAAAATTTCAATATAATATTCAAGATTTACCAATAACTTTTTACGTTATTCAACTTTTTATTTATTTATCGTCATTTGTCACTATTAATTTATTATTTAATTTTTTAAATTTTACATTTCAAAATTGATGTCAGATGACCAAAAGAAGTACTAACAAAAAGTCAAAAATGATTTTTATAATAATAAAATAGAAAAAAAAGTCGTTCTAAATTAAATTTAATTTTTACTTTAATAATTGCTGTTAATTACTCAAAAGAAATATGTTTAACAACTAAAATTGAATTTGAAAAAATATACATATATGATACAGTTGGTCACGTCAAACCAGCGATGGCAACCTCGTGGTGTCCCACAGTGATGCTAAGCTGCGAATAATCCGTGAAAATCAATTCATTTAAACATCTTAAAAATGTGAAATTGAATATATCACTATGTCTAAAATTGGTAACAAGTTGGCAAATTTAATATATATTAAAATAAACAAAGGCAGAATTCGCATGAAAAATAAATCTTAAAAACAAAGCTTGATGTATATAAAAAAATTAATATTTTAAAACCAATTTTTCATTGTAAATATAATTTCTTAAAAAATGTACTTCAAAATATTTTTGAATTTCAAATTAAACTATTTATTTTTCTATTAAAATTAAACAATTAAATGCAAAAAAAGGAAAATATAATCTATGTGCATATGGCAATCATATCAGTTCCGCGCAGAACAGATGAAAACATCCACACGACATTATTTGCACGCTATAATCAAAAGTGAATAAATAATTATAAAAGCCTTTTTGCATTGAAGTTCAGCCAAATGCAGGTGAACTCTTAGAAAGGTGAGGAGCTAACTAAAATTGTTGGAAAAGGCAAAAAAGAGTAGATAAAAAATAAAAAACTTGGAAAGATTTGTATCTAGAATCACTGTATTTCAACAAGAATTTGCACCATGTTTGTCAAAGCTACAAAGTTTCTATGGATGAAGGATGCAAATCGAGCATTCTCTAATTTGTTTTAGCCGGAAAGATTACAAAAACCATGTTATAAACACTAGCTCAATTCTCATCTATCCATCAGTGCGCTATTCGTTTTGGTATGGACTTACGGATAAATTGCACCAAGCTTATCAAATTAATTAGTAGACAAAATAAGTTTACCAAATATTTAACAAAAGCGAAAATTACTCAAAATAATTTTTTAAATACGAGAAAATACAGCTCAATTATATTAGTCCTTTATTTTTTGAAAAAATGTATACGCCCGAGCACATTTTGGGATACTTTTGGTCGTGCAAGTATTAAAGCAAACCTAATTTAACAAAGAAATAAAAAATCCTCAATCAAAAATAATATTCATAAAATCTTGAATGCCAAAGTCTTTATTGAAAAGCTTTACGACTACTAATGTGATGTCGCTGATGTAACCAAACGCAAGGAAATTGTTTAAACAATTGAATTTTCTGTAAGTTTTTGTTAATTTATTTTTATGTTTATTTTCTTTTATTTGATTGCACAACAAACATCTAATTTTTATTTTATAGATTTAGGTTTCTATACATATTAACACAAATATATTACATTGGACGTTTAAATATTGCATTTTTAGTTAAATTTTTAATTATTTTATATATTTGATTAAATTGATACCTAATTTAATACATACTATGCATTAAATAGTTAATATTATTTAAAATTGACCTTTTTTAAGAACCTTCCATAATTATTTCATCATCTTGTGCAGTTTTGTGCAACAGATCCAAAGCTCCATCGTTTTTCCTTTTTATACTGTAAATATTCATTTTTTGTTATTAATTTAATTTCAATGAACAGGCGCGAATTTTGTACAAATTGCGGATTAGCCCGATAGTGTTTTACAAGAGCCTTCGAAACTTAAAGGTTCAAATCTGACCATTTCCATTAACAAAAAATAAGAAAAAAAGAAGATTTTAAATAAAGAATTAAATGATAAACTAATTTGAGGCAAGAGATTTTAAATCATTTAAATTGACTAAATTTGCCGAAATGAAAGCAAATATAATAATATTTATAATAATTTAAAATTGACTAAAATTCACCAAAATGACAAGTTATACAAAAGAAATCATATTAAATTTTTTTATCATATAACTCTTTAACTTAATTTATAAAATGATCAACTCTTTGGGCTCCCAGGCATATTAAAAAAGCCAACAATTTGAAACGTTGACTTTTTATATATGCCCAATTTTAACAGAGCAAAGCAAACATTTAAAAATATGCGTGTTTTGATAAAAAAATAAACGGCTATAACAAAGTATTGTGTAATTTAACATAAATCTAAGAAAAATTTAAAAATATAATAGGTATCAGTTCATGGTACTCGTGTAGTTATTATCAAAAAAAAAATTTCCGAATTAACTCAAACACCAATTGAAGAAATCGAAATTCGAGCGGTCGAAGCGAATAAAGTGTACAGCTGTGGATTTTTTGTTTGTTTTCTGGCAGAAGCATGGATTTGTAACAATTACGAAACACATTTAAGTTGCAAATTTATGAAGTGCATATAATTATAATTGCAGCCTAATTATTCTAAAAGCGTACATTTTTATAAATATTTCGAATTAAAAGCTTTTTAAAATATAAAGGTAAATAAAATAAATTAAACATTAAATTATTAATATATTAAAATTTCAAAAATTGTAGCTATATAAATTTAACAGAAAAATAATTTTAAATAGCCTAACAAAAAATGTATAATGGACAAAAAATTTAGACAAACAATGTGGTATTCTATTTTAATTAAATTAAAATAATGAGATGTGAATAAAATAAAATAATTCAATTAACAAAAAGTGTGAACAAAGCGAGGTGTTTGGTTATTAAATACGACTAGAATGAAAAAAGTGAAAAGAATGTGAAAAAGTATTTGTAAAAAACAGAAAAAAATACAAATTATCAAGCCCAATTCTAAAACTTACGAAAGCTTTATAAAAATTACTGTAAAATAAGAATTTTTTTTTTGAATTTAATTATGTTAATGTGTAAAAATAACTAAAACAAAATTATTTATTAAAATTTAAATTTAAAAAATCATTGTTAAGTATTTATTAAACGACAAATATTTGTGATGACTATAACGATATAGGTCGCGCGGAGTTAGTTATGTTTTTGGCTAAGATGTCATTTTTTAATGGTTTATTTTTAAATACATTTAAAACATTAAATTATAAAATTAATAAATTTAAACATGAATAACTGTAAAATGCAGCAAAGATGGGGACTTTCAAACAATTTATGGGAGTCGCTTAATCAGACTTCATGGCTTTGATCAAATACCACAACTCGTCGAGTCAATTTATGTTTGATTGCGTAGAATTCGTTGATGATATCGTTTTGGATGTCTTTTATTAAAATTCCGAAAAAAAAAATGAAATGTTAGAAACCTAAACAAGATTAAAGAAATATTTTAAATGCATAAAATTTAGTGCAATAAAATTATAATGTATTCATTTGAAAGACAACAAATTTATTAAATATATTAAGCATAAATTTAACTGGTTTATAATATGCGCAATGATTAGTGATTAATTTAAAATTTTTATGTTTAAAATAAAAAATATAATTATATAAAGTCGAGTAAATTCAAAAGTCGTTACATAAAATAAATATATTTAAACAGAAATCCTAACGAGTTAATAATTTTTCTATCCTTTTTCAAAAGATACAAGTTTAGAAATCTGAAGAAAAAATTCGAATTAAATCAAGGATTTTATCCGTTTACTATTTTCGATGGAATGTCAAAAAAATATAACAAAATTACAAAGAAAGTAAAAATGTCTTAAATACTCTGTTAAATAAAAAAAAGCAAGCCTTAATGTACAACACTTTCTTACCGTGCCTTTAGTTTCTCAATCAGCGTGGGATGTCAAAGCGCAGCAAATAGGGCGACAGGACGGACGGAAGTGCGCAACTTGTAATTAAATAAAATTAAAGAATGAAAATAATCTCTTCCGTAACCAAGATATTATATCAATACAGTTTGCATCAAAATGTTATTTAAAGACTCGCAGAGGATTTTTGATAACCGCGGTTCCCGGGCTTTTTTAATGTTTATTTCATATTTATTTATTATTATTTTAAGCTAGCAGAAGTAAAGTCCACAATTGACGACCCGACAATATTATTAATGTTAGGAAATGAAATAAATGTAAACATTGACTTTCTAACCGAAAATTGGACTAAGCTAAACTTCAAATTGTATGAATCAAGGAGCACCTTTGGGAATTCTCATTTTCCCTCAAAAAAGGAGAAATTTTCACAAACTTAAAATATGGTAAAATTATGGAAAGTGTGGAAATATGGCAAACAATAAGGCAAATTTCCAAAATTATGGCATTTGCTTATTTTAATAAAAATGATTCTAGTTAAATTTAAACAAAAAATTATAATTAATTAAAAAGTGAAAATTATTATTTTCTAATTCAATTTTGAAAAATGGTTAAACTCTGCAAAAGCATAATATTAAAATAGCAAATCTAACACTCTAAAAAACCATGTTCAATCACTATCAAATAAGTGACATTGTTTTTTAGACATAACTGTATTATGTTACACCATTTTTGCCACTAAAGAGCAGTTTGTTCTAAATTGATTATCAATTTAATCAATAATGTCTCTTTTATTCATTTGCGTTTTGTATATAAATTTGAATAAATATCCGTTATATTTAATTAATTAGTTTACATTTTTTAATCTATGCGATTTAAAGATTAAATAACTGTGCATTTCGTAAATTTTTCATTATTTGATAATTTTATTTAGCGATGCTTTAATGAACGGCATTATACAAGACATGCAGCAGCGTATTATAATGATTCGTTTCAATAACCTGAACTTTTAAATGTTGACATTTTTTGTTTTTTGGATTAGAGTTGTGTCAACAATTTGTGTACTTTCAATTTTATTTACAACATTCGATTAATAAAATATCAGTTTCCTATCACTGGAATAAAAAAACAATTGCGCAACATTTATTATTTGCAAGGCTTTAAATATAAAATTTTATTATAATAAATTATGAATAACGCTTTCTTTTAAATATTAAGTCATCACATTTTTTTACTAATTTTAAATTACACATAGTAATTATTTTAGCCAGCTTATTGCATCAAAAGGAGTTTCAAAATTTTTAGAAGGAGTGCGTGTCGTTTTATCAATATGCATTTATTTTTTTGAAGAATCACAATCTTGATTAAATAGAAATTATTTTGTATAATTTCAAGATTGAATTTGTTTATTTATTAGCTTTAAGCGAGAGTTTTTGTTAATTTGTTATTGTGTGTGAATTTAAATTCCACCGTTTTAGATATTTCTAACCATAATTCAATGTTGATAATAGCCAATATTTTATAACATCATTATGTTTTTAGCTCTCTTTAGCAATTAGTTTAATAAGCTCTTGATTGAATATTCATCTACGGCCTCAATATTTAAAGCCTGTTTGTTAATTCCAATTAGTCCTCTTGTTATTTTTGTGTGTTTTTTTACATTTTAAAACTATTTCAATCTTCTTGGAATTTTATAAAATGTTCAATAAACACGTTCATTTATTTTACACAATGATATATGTAAATAAATCATTTTTTTTAATTCTTTAACTAAAGAGTATTATTTGTGACTAAATATAAAAAATAAACAAAAACGGACGTAAAATGAATTGAATTTTCAAAAAGAAAAAGTGAATAAAGGTCAACCAGATAGGTTTCGTTTAAATTAATAACACTTGCCGTTAAAAAAAATATTAATTTTATTATGTTAAAACTTATTTCTCATTTAGGTCTTGCACTACGAAGGAGAATCCCCGACTCTACTTAAAATACTGCATCAACAATGTAATTTAATAATTTTATTTTTAAAATTATATTAGAAAAAGCGAATGCATCAATACTTATTATAAAAAATTTAATGCAATTTTGCATATTTGTATTTATTTTGCGAATCAAATTGTCTTTTCAGATTCAAATTTGTGCTTTATTTAGTTAAATAATTTTACAAAGTAAATAAATAAGGTTTTATAAATTACTTAGTTATTAAAATCGCTGAGTTATCCATTGGAGGCAGGGCGGACATAGAATAAAATATAAATTTAAAGTCAACGATAAAACAAATAAAAGTTGAAACGAATTGCATTCCATTAAATCAAAAAGAAACTTAAACGACAATATTTTTTTCACCAAATCAGCCAGTCCAAGTATGATCAATCCAATCCGAGTCCATTGTCATCCTGATCAATCCAGTCTAAGTCCGTTGCAATCCTGATTAACCGAATCTGAGTCCACTGTAACTCTGATTAATTTAATCCAAGTTCAGTCACTTATTTTCTTGTTTATGTTTATGGTATAAGATATTTAACTATCCAACGAAATCTTTTCAACAACTGACATTAAAGACGGAGCTAAATTACTATAAATAAAATTTTTAAAATATATTTAATTTATTTACAAATTAAAATCTTAAATTTTACCCATATTTCTTCTCCTATGCTACGTCAAATCACTGTCCGTAACATAATGCCTATATTGTATTAAAAAGTTTTTACATAAATAAAACTAAAGGCTAAAATTACCAAAAATAGACGTCAAAGTTCATAGTGGATGAATCCTATCAGACATTTTTTTTTAATATAAAAAATTAAATGAGTGGACAAAGAAGTGAATTAGTCAATTTTACTATTATTCCTCCACAATTAAAAAACAATTTAATTTTATTGCATTTAACAAAAATGCTCAAATAAAACTAATAAATTACGCGCTTCAACATTCTAATAGAGGTTTCAAAATTCCTCGTTACAACGACTGGATGTTGTTAGCGGGCCCGTGAGCAAGATGGATTTAAAAATCCAACAACAACTCATTTTCAATATTCTTTTTGCGAAAGACGGGGCTATCTGGTTTCGAAAACAATCAATATTTAAAAAATGATAATATTCATCCTTATGATTATAACAAAAATTATTTACACGCTAGAAAAGTTATAAATATTAAACAAAAATAAAAGTATAAATTTAAAAAAATAATAATAAATCCAAAAGAATAATTTATTATGATATAAAAGGTCTTTTTTGAGGGTTGCTGTTATAGAAAAACAAAAATAAATAAAACAATAAATGATCATCTAGTATAAAAATATAAAACAAAATTGTTCATGCCAATTTTTGTAAACAAATATGTACATTTTTGTACAAATAGTTAGATTGACTCATTTAACACTTCGTATTAAAGATATATAACTTGAAATGATAAAACAAAAGTAGTTTGTTGTTTGGGTGCAAAGGTAATAGACACAAAATATGATAAAAAAATATATCAATTTAAATTATAAACCAATATAATAAATGATATGTTTTTAGAGTATGGTGAGAGGAACTAGGATGATATTTGTCAGATTTTCTCAACTTATAAGCAATACGAAGTGCACTAAGTTCCCTCCCTTTACTTTTCATTTAATATAAAATTTTTTGAATTTTCAAGTCGATAATAAAAACGTTTTTATATAAAAAATTAGGAGAGTTGTTTACAAACGTTTTTTTGTAAATAAAAAATAAAGCTCGAAATTAAAAATATAGGTTTTAAAAATTTCATTTTTAACAAATCTGTTTAGATTTGAATTAATCAAATATACTTTTTGTTACTTGTATGCTATTATTGCGTAAAAAACTTTAAATAATCGTTTTTTGAATAATTAAAAAACAATAAAGTAAAAATATATGCAAAAGTGATTGAATAAATGAATGATCAAGTATTTATTTACTTGTTGAGGGTCAAGAAACTTCATAATTCCATTTATGTCAAGAAATTTATTGTTTTTTAAAATTGTATTTTTTCTAAATTAATGCTTTCAAATAAATATCATAAAAATAATTCCGCAATGGTCGAAAAAAGAACGATTAATAATTTAAGGGTGCAATCGTAGAAGGAGCTAACATTGGCTGCCGTCCTTTTGAGAAATATATAACGAATTAACTGGTGTATAGTAAGTTATTTTGCATGCAGTAATGTATTTAGTTTAAAAATTTTTTTATATTTAAATGGTATTATAATGCGATGCATATAGTTTTAATATAGAGATTTGGATTGAAAGTTGTGCAATTTGCAGGTCTTCAATTTGCATAATTTCTAATTAATAATATTATTTTTAAATATTGTCCATATAAAAAAATATTATTAATTTAAATATAATTTCTCGCCAACTAGCTTTATAAGTAGTAAAAATATAATAAGGATGAAGAACTCCCTATTAAAAGGATATTTTTAATATATTAATTCATTCTCAAGGAATGCTGAATTATTTTGGCTGTAGATGCTTGTTGTTTTTTAATCTGTTAGTTTTGTTTTTCATTTTTGTAGTTAGAAATGAGAATAAAGATTAGTTTATTATAGTTTAATAACTTATTTGAATAAGTGCGTTTAACATATATTACTTTTAAACGAGGTTAAATTTTTATGTGTTTATAAATTCCTTCAACAAAAACAAAAGAACAAACAAAATAAAAAATTCACAAGTTTTAAGTTTTATTATACTACTTTTGTCATTTGATTTTTTTCTTTTTAACTTATCATAAAGCCTTTTTGTGGTCATCTTGCCCGCGAGCATCGAAGCATATTGATTTGAGCAGTTTGCGCCATCGGGCTGCATCGCCGCCGCCAATAAGCAGCGGTTTGTGCCGGTTTGAACGCAGTGAGTCCATCTTTCAGAAGGGCTTCCGCCATGTAGCCGCTACAATTGATGAGATCACAACTGGACGCGTTTTATTTTAATCATAATTCTATTTGTTTTATTTGATTAATGATATTAAAAATAATTTTTTTATTTGCAATTTATTATAAATTTAAAATTTATAATATTTATAAATTGATTTATAAAAATCCTTGGACTTTATTAGGCATTTGTTATAAATGTATCTTAATCTTTGTTTTGTGTACAAAAATAAATTATTTTTTCTTGCCTTAATGAAATATTTTTTGATTGTTGAAAAATCTTCCCTTATTTGAAATAATAATATTTGTATTTTGATTCACTTTAGACTTTATACACGCGCCGATAACCTTTTAATTTATTTAGTGCGGATACATTTACCTGTATGAACGTTGCCATCTTTAAAAAAAATTAATATTTTGTAAAAAACATAAAATCAGGGACGGATTTATAATTTTAAATATAATTTAATTTTATCTGTATTTTTAAGTTTATACAACTTTAAGAATTGTTTAATATTAGATTTAATCTTTTTTGTTGTTTTTACAGGAAAGTAAAATAATTTTATTAATTGTATCGTTGTGGAGTTGCCAAATATATTGACAAATGCCATTTTTTTAAATTTATGATTTCCATTTTTTCCTTCATTTGGATATCCTATTTAGACTTATTTTGAATAATCTTTATCCGTTTAATGATTCCAAATATTTACAAATCATCTAATAAATAAAAAATATTTATTATTTTTGAATGGTAACATTGCAGCTGGCTTCTTTCAATTTAATTTAAGGGCGAGTCTCATTAAAAATGAATAGGTTATATTTATTTTAATCATATTGCATTGATTTTAAAAGTAGAGGTCATTAATTAGGTTCAAGTTATCAGTCAATACATGATTTTAATAATGTTAAAATTGTATTTAATTGTCAAACCTAATTCCATAACTAATGCGCAAACATTTTTTTATAAATCATCATTAATATAATTTATTAAGTTTACTTAGTTAAAAAAAATTTATAATTACATTTGTTTTTGAAATAGTTTTTTATGATTTATTTTTATTAATTTGAGTTGGACCTTTTTTTAATTTAATTGTCTTCTCCTTCTCGAAGTGTTTCGATTGCGCAATGTGTTGACCTAGAAGTTTTTTTAAAATTGTAAATATAAGGAATAATGTGGATTGGTGACCGAATGATTGTTTTTACTACATTCTATTGTAATGAATTTGTTTTCTTTCCTTGTTATTATACTTTGAAAAAATATAAATTCTACACGTTTTTTAAGTTTTAACAGCATATAAATTTAATAAAACAATATTATAATTTTTGCTTATTAATTAACTACAAATCTTAATTTTTTATCTAAAATCATTGTAGGAACTTATTAATCATTTTGTAATTATCTATAGTGTTAGAAAATTTTGTTGTAATCTAATGTTTTTGAATTCCAATACGTGCCATCACCATATAGGGATTAATGTATTCTTTTATTATTAAACTTTATACTAAGCCTTGTTTTGTATTTTTATTATTGTGTCGTAATTATATTAGATTTAAATTCTTATAAATATTGTTTTTATAATTCAAATGTCTTTCATAATCATTACTTGCTTATGGATTGCAGTGTTTTCATAAAGTTTTGTTCAAATTTTAGTATGATTTCGACGTATATTCGTCTTTGAATCTGTTTTTAATTCAATTCAATAATGAAGTGGAATTCATAAATTTCATCATTCGTCATTTTTTTTAATAATAATATTTTCATTAAAAAAGTCCGAGTCTAATTAAAAAACGCGACCATGCTATACATTACGCAAATAAACCCTATACAATTCCGCGCAATGCGCAACAGAAAAGATCTTTGGTATATAAATTTTTAATCAATTGGCAACAATCAACTGCGCCATTTAATTGAATAAATATACATTATTAAGGAAAACATTTTACATTAATTATTTTTCAAAAGTTTAAATGTTTGTGTTTTTTGCTGATAATTGGATAGCGCATTAACTAGTTGATATATCTGTTTAAAAAAAAATATTATAATTTAAAAGCACCACTGTGTTTTCGATCGCCAAAAAATCTAAAAGCAAAATATTAAAAATTATATTAAAAATAGAAAAGGTTTGCATTCCAAAGCCTTTTTAAAAATTATTTTTCCAACTTTAAATTGTATAATTTTAAAATGTAATAATTATAAAAAAGCATGAATTCTAAAAATGACAGACGGCCTGAGCCGCAAAGGTCAAATTCACCAGGTTATTTGATTGGAATTTCAAATAACAGCATCCGCAAAAATAAAATGAAAATTTTCTTTTTTTTAATTATTTTGTTGTGCTATCTTTTAAATTTTACAGCCTTATGGTTATGGTTATTGCCTTTTTTTATCTAAGCTCTTTTTTGAAACCATACGAAATTTTAAAAAGTAGTTTTTTGATAACTTTATGGTTCGGGTTTTTAATCTCTTAATTTTATAAAAATCTATTAGATATTTAAGATAATTTTTAATAAGTTTATTTGTCATAACTAGATTTTATTTTTTATAATCCCAAATTATTTTTATTACATATGTGACGAGTTTAATATACAGGTTTGCGTAATTTTGTATGATCTTTTGAACATTTATTAATTTTTAATCCTTTTAAACGTATTTTGATCAACTTAATTTTGTATATTATTCTTATGTTTCCTTAATACATTTCATGCAACGCTTATATCATCAATAAATTTAA
Organism: Globodera pallida; assembly: GCA_020449905.1. Lineage (NCBI taxonomy): Eukaryota > Metazoa > Nematoda > Chromadorea > Rhabditida > Heteroderidae > Globodera > Globodera pallida. The sequence continues at coordinate 905,778 of JAIXHY010000005.1, read as the reverse complement.
AATAGGTATGCGTGCTGTTTTATTTATGTTTAAATATTTGTCTTATAGTAACATAAATTTTTATAGGTATTGATCCTGTGCTTTTGTTGGTTTAAACATCAATTCAGGTGAATTAAAGAAATTTAACAATATTATAATAATTTAATCATAATACTGAATAATAATTATGCGCGACTGGCTTCAATCGTCTTCTTTGGTTAGGCCGATGAGCGCCAGAAGAAATTTTAACTAAGCATTTGACAATCAATATAAATAACGTAAGAAACAAATTGTTAACTATGCAAAAGGATGTGAATGCATTTTTATTGCTCACAGCATAACAGTGATTCAACAGAAGCGATCTTAGTGGATATAATTTATGCGATTATTCTTATCGTCACTAGCACCGCGAAACAACACAAAATAGTTAAAAGTCTTGCTTTCGCTGTTCCCAGTTTGTATAAAAGTTAAAAAATAAATAATGATGATTTTTTATAATATGTGCTCTCGCGTAACGTAAAACAAATTAATAGCTCCATAAACGATCAAAAATTTGTGCATAGCAACAAAACCTAATCGACCATAATGGTGTAATTTTGAGTTAAGATTATATATTTTTTTGCTTTAAAAGAAATAAATTCCTTTAAAAAAATTTTGCGACTAAACTTATGGTCACAGGAATGTTTTTGTCATTCAGATTATTCGTTGTGTGGATTTTTTGTTAAACTAGATTTTCTTTTTAATTAAAACATTTTTTACTAAAATTTGCATTCTTCTGTATTTTATTTCTTGGTTTACCATCTCGTTAACAATGTGCATCGTCAGATTGCTTCCGTGGAGAAATTTTTAATAACACAACAACAATACAGTTATGCAATCATTGATCTTGTTTTTTTAGTTGGAGCGCAGTGTCTACTGCAATTATCTAAACAATAAAAGAATATTGCACGACGACAATTTTAAAGGACATTAGTGATTAAAGTAATTAAACTATTAAATTGCAATTAGTCTTTTATAGAAACTACAACATCCTTAAAATATTAAAAAAAAAATTTATGCTGACATTGTTTTTTTTGAGTATTTATTTAAGTATTTTTTTGATTTTCTTAGTTTGCCGTTTGTTGGCCATCATTGAACGATTTGAACTTTTGAATTGAATAAATAATTTTTTAATCAAGTTTTCTTTTTGCGTTTCTTTAAAATTAAAAAATAAATAAAGTTTTTAAATTTTATAATGCATTAGAAATTATTTTTTTATGCTTGTTTAGTGAATAAGTTTTAATATAATCGCATGACATTTATATGTGTTAAGTATATTTGTTATTTTAATATTAACTGGTTTATGTTACATTATTTTAAATTAAAAGTTACTGTACGTTTGTTTATCTTTTTACAGTTTCTCAATAAACCGTTAATAGTAATAATGAAGTAGTTCTTATTTTGTTAAATAATCAAGATAAAAACTTTATTTTATTAAATAAAAGAATCTGTAAAATCTTGAAACATTATGGGGAGCGATAATATAAATTTATTCGAAATCTATTTATCTATTTAAATTTACATCATTCCAATAGAATTTAACCTTTTAATACTTAAATAGAAAACATCAAAATTATTTGTTCAAACTGTGGAAATTAAATCTAAACCATCATATCCCTAAAGGGCAGCAAATTCGTTCAAACATGAATAAAAAAAGAGACTATTTTGATTTATATTGAATAAAAATCCTCAGTAATGTATGCATTGTACATTGTTAATGTGTTCCCAAGATAATCATAATTTGCAAGTCAGGTAATTATGTGAACTTATTTTTTTGTCCAAATATAAATATTAATTTTAATATTCAGGAACTGATAATAGTCAAATTCATAAATTATAGATCTATTTAAAAGAGTTTTTTTTAAAATGGTAGTTTTTTATATGTAACATTTAATTTGATCAACTACTATTGTATTCTCATTTTTATCTTAGTAAAAACGATTATCCTATTCAGTAATTTCAAAATTGAGTTTCGCGTGTGTGACTTTTTAGCACAAGTTTGTTATGTTTTTATTCAGATACTGCAATTTTTTTTATGATTTTGAGCAAAATTAACTATTCATTTTTTATTAAATTTATAATTAGTTTAATTTATTTTTCTCAATTTTATCTCCAAGATTAAAAGTAGAGCCCGGATTTGATTTTGCCAGAAAAATGGTCAAAATTGACCAAATTTTGCCAAAAATTTGTGCAAAAATTGCAAATTTTGTTAATATTTTCTGAAAAAAGAGGTTGAAATATAAAGCCCCCCCCCCCCCTCTCTCTAATAGAACCCCCCTTTTTGAGGGGGTTGAAAAATAGAACCCCCGGGGGTTCTAATAGAGGAAATACGGTAATTTGATAAAATTAAATATTTGCAAGACCAAATATAACTGTGATATTTGAAGCAAATTAAGGTTAATTGTTTATTATTTTTTATTATTCCGTAAATAATTTAAATAAATAAAATTTAGGCCAAATAAAGGCATAATTGTGAGGCGTTCAATGGCCGCCGCAATGGCATGCGGATTGTTCTGCTCCGGGGCTGGATGCTTAGATAGGCTTGCCGTTTCCTTGCGCTTTATTAAGTTTTGTAAATTTAATTAAGCTTTTTGTTAAAATATACGTTTTAATAATTATGTACTGATATTTAATTTTTGGATATCTGCATATTATGTAAATCAATTTAAAAATTATGCGTTCAATCATGATTGGGTTTAAACGGATTGCAAATCATGAAGATATTTATTAACTTTTTCCTTTAATTGTCGCAGTAAAACAACAACAGATTTGGGCTATCCTGAAAAGTAAACATTTTATAAAAATATTTGTATTGGACTATTTTTTTTATCATTAACACTTTTTGATCGTTTAAATTTTATATTTAATTTTATTCTGAATTCATTTGTGTTCGTTCTAGTAAATTTAATTTCAAGTGCAGTTACGTTTCATTTTTTGTTGTATTACTACACGATGCATTAATCATTTTTTAATTTAGGTTAGTAGATTTGTTTTTTATAAACTTATAAATTATATATGTTTTTTAGTTCGATAAAGCTTTAAGAAAAGTCCCTGGTCGTCGTTCCATTGTCGTGATAATGAAGTTGCAGACTAATTTAATGTTTTTAGTGTATTCGTTATAATATTTGATTAATTGTTGGACTAAAAAGAGTGATAAGGGCAAAGATGCCATTGCATTATTGTTGATATTTTATTTTCAAAGTTTTAGTTTAGACGGTCCCCGTGATAGGCTTTTGCAATTGATTGATTTTAATACCTTTTATTTTTAAACAGTATTTTAATATGAGTAATATTAATTTTATATTTAAGTTTCTGTTGCTAACTGCAAAGTTTTTGGCTATTTTTGTGACATGTTCAAATAAAACATTATTTAATTTCCTTATCTACAGATTTAATAACATTTCATAGGCGTAAATATAACCACCTTAAACGACATTGGAAAGTTTTTGAGTTTTATTTAAACATTTTAAAGAAAAAACCGAACGGTGGTAATTCCACAAACGAACATCATCATTTTCAGTTGACTGTTTTCGCATCAGCATTTCGACCTGTAAAAATTTTAAAAATCAAATAAGATTTCAAAATTTTCCGGACATTTATGAAATCTAGATTCCGAGTCTTGACTTGAGACCTTTTCGAAAAAATTTAATTTTAGGTAGAAAACTAGAGAAAATGAAAATTTAGCCGTTTTATTAGGGGTTTTTGTAGGTGAACGGCGATGCCGATAGGCGTCGCCGAGAGGAAAAAATGAAAATTCTTACGATTTTATTAAGAAAACTTGTCCAATTCCGATAACTAAAATGGTGAAAAAAAGTAATTCTTTATGTAAATCTTAGAAGTTTTGAATCGGTTAAAATTTTGAAGAAATTAATTTGCTAGTAACTTTCTTTAAAAAATTGATAAATTCCTAAATTACCTTCAATTTTAAAAATCTTAAATACATATTTAAGCAAAAAATTGTTTTTCTTTGCCATGAAGTTAATTGAAAGACACAAAAAACAATTTACACAGTCGGGGCTAAATTTTTTAGTTTTGTTTTAGATGCATAAATTATAGAATTTTTTGCGTTACAAATTGGTTTTTATAAAAAATAGAAAACAAATATTGCAACAATTTAAAATATCGTTTTCTATCGGTGAATTTCTTTTTAGCTTTTATTGTTAATGAAATACGCGTCGCCACCATATTAGAATTAATTCATTATTTAACACTACCAAAAATTGCAATTCCCATTTATCTCTCCCTAAAGAAGTTTCTCTAAGGTCTCAAGCTGTCTCTTGAGTAAAGCGAAAATCGGCTCGACATTGCTGAGTTTCTGCTGAGCGTATTGGTTCCGCCCGATGAACAGCCGAATCGGTGGAACAGTTAACTAAAAACGACTAAAAACGACATTAAAATGCAAATAATTGTTTCAAAACCCAATATGAAAAAAATTAAATAAATGCATTTTTTCTTAATATATAAAAAACGAATTGACAGTGCCGCTTAAATATACCAAATGCTCATAATAAAAGTATATGTTGATTAAAATGGTTACGAAATTAACTTTGATTTTATTATATACATACATAGAGACGACAATGGATTATGCTTAATTTCGATTGCCAAAATGCGTGTCTGCGATTTTCTATTCGATAATAGGAATATTATAATACAAATCGGCATAGCTGAGTTGCAACTAGCAAAAGTTTGCTTTCTGTATCAATCCTTCAAATAATTTTTAATTGATATTATCTTTAAATTGTCGTTTTTCCCATTGTATTTATGTGCTAAATACTAATTTAATTTTTTTATAAAAAGAAAAATTTTTCTATGTATTCGTTTTTGCTCTTTTATTTTTTTATTTTACTTTTGCTGGTTATTTGTTACTCATTTTTGGCTGCGTGGTTTCCGTCCTTTCCTCTCGCACATTTTATTATTATATAATTTTATAAGTTAAGATTACTATATTTAAAACAATTTATGTTTTATTTTATAATAGGCGATCTTTTCTTTTTGGATTTTTCGCCTACGAGAAAATTTTATTTTACATAATGTAGTATTGAAATCTGTAATGTTTTTTTAAATTTTGTGTTTTCTATGTATAAGTGATTTGAATTGATTTTAAAGTTATTCAACCAATTCACCTTTAAAAATATTTATGAACAGTTCGAATTATTAATTTTATTTATTAAAAATTATAAACCGCTTTATCATCAATCTTAATTTGTTTTATTTTACCCGCGAAATCTTCCAGTTCTCTTGTACAATTTATTGTACCAAAATATGCTGGAATTTATTTTAAAAATTTTAATTTTTATCTACAAGTAAATCTCACAACGGCCGAAGGGGGCCATTGTGCCGCTCTCTTCTGAATATCATGCTTTTTACTTCTTTTTAGCACACTTTTTTTGATTAGATTTTCGGATCAAATTACGAATTCGATTACGTTTTTTAAATTATTCTTTAAGCTTTTTGATTTTATTTATTTTTGAAGATATTTTTTTTGTCTTTATTTGTTTTCATTGGTTTCAACAGATTTTTTATAATGTTTTGAATATTAACCGCAAGCTAGTTTTTAATCTTTTATAATGCGTTTTTCAGAATAAAAATAAATAGAACTTTTAATATTTTGTCTATAAATTTAAAAACGCCATTTGCAATTATCATTTTTACTATTACACTTCTTTTAACTTTCATAACTATTTATACAGTCATTTGATTGTCTTTCTAAGTTTTTTTTTGCTTGTTAAATTATGTTAATAATATAGAAAGTTTTCGAATATTTTTTTTTATAAAATTATTATTATAGTTTTTGTCTATTATTATTACATTTAAACAAACCTTCCACTGTTTTTCATTACGTCAGAGTGTTGTTAATTTTGAAAGATTTTTAACAAAACATTTCATTTCATATTACATTCTACGATTATCATCGGTACGTCCATTTTAAGTTTCTACCCTTCTGTATGAATTATTATTGATAAAATATTAATTTAAAACTTTTGCAGTTATTATTTTATTTTTTGCCTTGTCAATCAATTATGGTTTTTATTTTGATGCGTGAAACTCTTTCAGTAAATAATGAAATTAATAGGACATGCTCAACGTTGTGGAGTTTTTTTTTAATCAAAAAACCCGATATTCAGAATAAATCTTTTATATTTAATTAATTAAATCAATATAATATATATATTTCTGAATTCATGCAATATTTTCACATTCTAAAAATGTTATTTCTTCGAAGTACAGTTTGTAAGAAATGTATCAGATTAACATTTTTTTAGTTTTTACTTTTACTTTTTTATAAAATTTATATAATATTAAATGTTTTATTTTATTAATACCTTGAATACATCACAAAAATGGTCTTATAGCCAAGCAGTAGTTTATTTTATAATCAGGAATTTATATTGTTTATTAATTTTTAAATTTGTTAATTTTAATTATTATTTGACAAAGTTGTATTTTTTACATTTACAATCACTTACAAAGGGAAGGTCCCCAAGTGCCCGTGGAGTTTCGGGATGAAACTTTGCATACTGATAGATCACCCCCACATTTCTACCACAAAGTGGCATTCATTTTTGCTGCGGACGCCGGGGAACGAGTTAAAGGCTCTCAAAGTTTTTGAGTTTTCACTTAACGACAAAAGACTTCAAGCACTCAAGTGCTGGTGTGTCCTGGTGGTTGTGTGCTCGATTTCCTTTTTGTCTGTGAAAGTTCGAGTCCTCTTCGATTCAACAATTTTTTTTTCATTTTTTTTAACTAAATTAAACATAAAAATAATAATCAAACTGTCAAATCGACTTTTCGGTGGGGAGTTTTCTATAAAATGAGATCAAGAAAAAAATTTTAAAAATAATATTTCTCACAGATTGCCAGTCAATTACGAAAAGAAAATTCTTTCACAAAATTTTATTTTAATGATTGAAAAATGCCTGGAAAAGTGGATTTTAAAATTCTAAAAATTGATTTGAATAAAATTTTGCAGTTTGATTATTATTTTTATGTTTAATTTAGTTAAAAAAAAATGAAAAAAAAATTGTTGAATCGAAGAGGACTCGAACTTTCACAGACAAAAAGGAAATCGAGCACACAACCACCAGGACACACCAGCACTTGAGTGCTTGAAGTCTTTTGTCGTTAAGTGAAAACTCAAAAACTTTGAGAGCCTTTAACTCGTTCCCCAGGCGTCCGCAGCAAAAATGAATGCCACTTTGTGGTAGAAATGTGGGGGTGATCTATCAGTATGCAAAGTTTCATCCCGAAACTCCACGGGCACTTGGGGACCTTCCCTTTGTTAGATGGAATAATATTTTGTTTATCATTTCTCAAAGTTAAACAATTTTTTTTAAATAAAAAAGGAAATTGTTATAATTTAATTAATTTATTTAATTCTAAAATATATAAGATTATTAACACACCTGACTTATGATCAGAATTAATAGTGCAGACTCAAAAGTTTCAGGTGCGAGCAAATTAATTTTTCACAAGTAAAGCATTTATATCTCAGAAATAGTTTTAACCAAATCAAAAAATAAATTAGATAAAAATAAACAGAAATATAATAAATCATATTTTTGAAGTGTCGCATTAGATACTTTATTACAATACTTATGTGACCTAAAATATGTGTCGACAACACCAACAACAAATAAGAGACTTTAAATTTTTTAATAAATAAGATGAAACCAAATCTTAATTTGCGTGCTTGAATATTTTTTAAAGTTGATGATACCAAGCGACAAAATAAAACACCGCAAGTACAATGCAAGCCAAGCTTTGAAACAATTGCTGTAAAAACAAAAAATTGTGATACCGACAAAAAATAATATTCTGAAAATTTTTTGAAAATTTGCAAATTACTATTAAAAATTTTAAAATTATAAAATAATTAACATCGTAAATAAATATCAAAAGTAACTAAAAAGTAAGCATAAATATTAATGACACTAGAATAAAACGTTGTACAAGTTATACAAATTTAAAATAATTATCGTAATATTAAAATGATATATAAAAATATAAAATAAACAACAAAATTAAAATTTGCATTGGATATCGAAACCTGAAAAATGTTCCAACATTACATACTAATTTTACAATAATAAAATTTAATATTTATTGTAGCCTCTTAATGAAAGGTCAGCCGCAGCCATACCGCTCTTTCGTTCATCACAGAATCTGTCAGAATAAAATCTAGGCAAAATCAGCAAAAAATAATATAATCAATATGTTTTGTATTAATAAATTTATAATGAAACAACAGAGGACCCCGTTGTCACTGTTTCCACAGACTAAGCTAAAGGCTGTCTTGCCCCACCTGCATCTTACATTCTTTTATTGTATATATTGAAAATAAAAGACAAAATAAACAAGAGCTGATTAATATTCATTAAATAAAATTAATAAATGATTTTAAAGGCACAAACAGTCAAAATATCAACTTGTTGCATATTTATATTTAAGTTTGAGTTTGCTTAATAACAAATTCTGGAACTGATGCACTCGCGTTATCCATGTACTATATATAATTATAATAAAAATAAAAAATTTAAATCTATTTATAAATTGGTAACATAAATTCACTGTTAGAAAAGAATTTTTTGGTAAAAAAAATCTGTAATAAATATGTGTATGATCTGTATAACTAAAGCTGCATTAATTAATATGTTGTCTAGGAAACAAAAGATCGGATTAATAAAGTATTAGGCTCGTACACCCAGAACCCGAACGAGTGGATCACAGAACAAGCCGCGAGTGTATCAACCAACTCGATGTAATTAATATATTTAACTTTTATTTGACAATAATCCATTTAATGATATTATATTTTATTCAACCTTTATTGTAATGCGCAAAGCTGATAAGGCGCAAACGCCAAATTTTAAAACAATGCACATTCAGGGGTTCAGTAATAACTCCGGTGATTTAAAAATTTATTAAAATAACCATAATTATGGGACTTCCTCGGATTTGTTTTTAGTATTTTTAAAAATGCTCACCTTTTTTTTGTAGCAACGTTAAGAGTAGTTAAAACCCCCACCCTATTAGTGGAACCCCATCCCATCGCTGACCTATTGAGTACCATTGAGTCCCGTCCCATCGCTGACCTATTGAGTACCATTGAGTCCCGTCCCATCGCTGACCTATTGAACTGGTTTTCCCATTCCATCGCGAACCTATTGATCGGGTTTTGAACCAATGGGTTTGGGAGGCTTCTGGTTTTTAAACCAAAGGGTTTGGGAGGGTTCTGGTTTTGAAACCAAAGGGTTTGGGAGGGTTCTGGTTTTGAAACCAAAGGGTTTGGGAGGCGTTTCAGTTTTGAACCTGAGGGGGTGAACTTTGAACTTTGCCCACCCCCATCCCATTGCGAAGGTGTTCCTTCCATTTTCCCATTTCTTTTCTTTTGGCTGACCACCCCACCCCATCCACAGCCAATCGGCATCGATTTTTTCAGTCAGAAAGGGTTCTCTCCCTTGCGGGGATATGAAGGAATGAACGGTCGCTTTTATTTAGTGTTCCCCCGATCCTTCGCGAGCTAATAGAAAGATTGCTGAGAGATCATAATTTTGGCGATTTGGCCTTTGATAAAATTCTTTTAGAGTTGGCCAAATTGTATTGTATCCAATGAAAAATAAGGGGAGGGGAAATGGGAAAGGCGTGGGTATGAATAGGGGTTGTATCGCCCGAAGCAGTTCTGTGGGTCATTTTCCAATCTGCTTAAAATCGAAAAGAATATTCCTCCCGCAAATAAAAATGGAATGGGTTGAAATTACCAACTGTACCCACTGCCCTGAAAATTTGAAATGTTTGAGACCACAATTCTATCGTCTTCCGATACTTTGTCTGCATGATGGTATTAAAAATTTGACTGAATTTCTGCGCAAAGGACCACCCGAAACAACAACAGCAACAACATTATCAGCAATTATCCAGCAAACTACTCCTTCACCATCGGCTGCATTTCCTCTTCTTTTTTGGACCACCATCATCTGTCTCCTTTTGGCAATTCTGTTGTTGCAAGTAAAATAATTTTTCCACATTTAAATTTAATTAACTTTGTTTTACAGATCATCACAATGACCAAGTCGGCCCATTTGACAATGCGTGCCAGCCGCAAAGGGCAGAGTCATCCCCGCAGGCAGCGTCCGTACCAAGGAACCGGACAAGGAGTCGGTATGTGCTCATTTGTATCGACAATTTATTTTATCTTTTTTTAAATAATTTATTTGATCATAACATTAAATTCAGAACTAAAAAGTGTACGGCGACCTAGTGCGCCTCTCATCAAGGCATTTCCGGCACCCTTGGCGGTCAACTCTCACCCAGCCACCGTTGGCGTCTGTTCGGGACTTTCATTTCATCAGCAGGTATAGTGACGGTATACATTTAATATTATTACTGTTTTTGCTTTTCACAGCTGAACCGTCAATGGGCAATTGCCGAACACGCTGCGCAGCCTGACCAGCTCGCAACTGTGAACGAACGCGTGGAGCAGCAGCTCGAGGACATTCCAGAAGAAGAAAACGACGACGAAGAGTTTTGAGCGAGGGGAAAAAATTTTTCCATTAAAAAATCGATTATTTTTATTTACACAAAATATATATTTTTTTAAATTTTCAATTTCAATATTCTTTCTCCAAAATAAAATCAAATTGGAGTCTGACTGTTATTTTTTGATGGTGATTTTGTCGGTTGAGAAAAGGAAAGGGAATTTCGAGTTGGACGATAGATGTTTGTTTGTTTTGAAACAGCATTGGCCAGGGATTAGTGGTGTCAAACAATCAGCGTCTATTTGTCGGTATCTTCTTGGAAAGCTGTCGGCTCTCTTTGATCCCAGATTAGTCGAGTATAAAAAGGTGGTAATTTTTAACCGTTTCACCATTTCACTATTTTTACAAAAAAAACAAACAAACAATTAAAATGGCTTTTAATATTAACGACAAGCGTTCCCTCTTTGACTCGATCATACCCTGTGTTAACTTTTCAATCACGTCCAACTCTATAACGGTGGCCAGCGAACGCCTATCAACCCCAAGGGTAATCCCATTCGACATTCCCGGAAAATGTCGTCACTGTAAGTCAACGGAGGGGGACATGGACTACATGGTGACAAAGGAGGGTGTGACCGTCTGGTGCACGCGCATCAATGGCCCAGCATTTGTGCCATTCGACTTTGTCTACGACCTTCCGGGGCACACCTTCTTCAAAATCAAGAACAAGGGAAGGGTGTTTGATGTGGAACATGTTCAAGCACATCACGCACCAACGGTTTGCGCACCTGTTGCAGTACAGCTTAATGTACCGTCCGAGCCCAGGAATGTGGAACAGTCCATGCTGGTGGATAATTCATCCTTACACCAAAACGTCCCACCGGCACCCGCCCACACAGTACAAGAGGCTAATCACCAGCAACAGCAGCAGCAGCTTCAGGAAATTGGTAACACTTTATTGGACGTTTCCACATTCCTTCCGGCTGAACAACAACCGCAGGTAGCGGAGACACTCTTAACGACGCAGCAGCTTGATGAGCTGGTCAGCACAATGTCAGCAGCAGCCACGCTCATTCCTTCGCAACAACAGCAGAATTTCAACGCTACTGAACAACAACAACAGCAACAGGTAGAGATGCAAGGCTTTGTGGATGCACTGTCAGCGGGTACCACTATTCTTCCTTCTCAGACTCGAACAGCTCCACCCCGAGTGGCTGATCCGTACACAAATGAACAGGAGCAAAAGCTGACGAAGAAGAAGAAGCTGGAAAAGAGAAAGCAGAGCGTAGAGGCAGAGAAAGAAGAGGAAGCTGCGGTGAAAACCCTTGAGCAAACTCAAAACATAAATTTGCGCACCTCCTTTTAAATGTAGGACTATTTAAGTGATCAATTCACTTTGTATTTTATATTTTAATTCACGTACGAAATAAATATGATTAGCAACACTTCGTCTTTCTCCGACCAAGATCTAAAACTCAAACTACCCTTTGGTATGATTATCTCGGGACCCTCATCATCAGGAAAAAGTACTTTTCTGCTGAACCTCGTGGCAGAATACAGAGAGCTGATCGATCCCACTCCCGCGTCAATCCTCTATTGCTTCGGCGAGATGAGCACCATTGTGCCGGTTCTGCAAAAGGCTGGAATATCCGTGTATGCAGGTGTTCCCCCAGAAGAACTGATTCGTCGGCAGACAAAACCTCTTCTCCTTATCCTTGATGATCTGCTGATGTCCATCGACGAAAAATACTTGTCGGAATTGTTTACCAAAAAATCTCATCATCAAAACTTTGCGGTTATTTTTGTGACACAAAATTTGTTTGAACGGAAAATCAAAGTGGCACGTCAAAATGCGCAGTATGTGGTGCTGATGCGCTCACCAAACTCTGTGCTTGCTGTACGCAATCTTGGTGTACAGCTTTTCCCACGGCAACTCGGCTACTTCCTTGACGCATATCGTCAAGCGACCAGTCAGCCTTACGGCTACCTGATGATCGACATGAGCGCCTCCTCAGACCCCGTGTTACGCCTGCGCACAAGCATATTTAAGGAAGACAAAGAGCGTGTTATTTTCATTCCTAAAAATGGAGGACACCCGTAAAAAACAATTTTCATTATCATCGTCAACAAAAATCAGTCCGCTGGTTTGTGAAAACGCCAACTTTCTATGCAGACTGGCGAGGACAAGATCTACAAAGAAACGTACGAGTTTGTTGCGAAATGCAAATGCGGAACAACTGTTATCACTGGTCGAGATCTGCTTAAACATTGTGGCCACACGCTTCACGCTAACAACCCGTCAGAAAAAGCGCCTAATACCGTACGCTGATTTTGTGCGCCGTATGAGTAGGACGAGGAGTGAAAGGGGTGCAAAGCGTGTGATTGTTCAAAAGGGAGCTGGATTTCCGGGATTGTTTGCAGCTCTTCTAACACCTATCTTGACATCACTGATCAGCTCGGCAATTTCTCCGAAAGGAAAAGAATAAAAGGCACACATCCACACAAAATGGGCATTCATTTTGTGAAAAATAAAAAAATGGCAAACAAATTCCTTATTGTTCCGGAAGAAATTTATCGAGGGCTCACATCTGTTTCGGATACGGGTGACATTAACCTTGATGCGGTGCGCCATGAGCTTCAGCGTGCGAGGGCAAAACGTACAAATGTGTCCGCCAAGAATGTGAACTACAACCAACAACTGAGACGATATCTGCACATGAGGAAAGAGCATGATAACCGCCCGTCAAAAGTGGAGTTGACAAAAGGTATAAGTGTACTTTTGAAAAGGGGTGAGGAAGATGAGACAGAGGTCGTGAACACTCCACCGCAACCGCCTACTATTCAACCGTCAGTTGCAATGGTAGGGACCAGCCAAGGTCGTCCTGTTAAATACGCACAACGGAAGCATACGCAGCAGCAGCAGCAAACTCAAGCTTCTCCACCGGTACGAGGACAACAGCAGCAGCAGCCCCAGAGAAATGAAAAGCGTAAAACTACCAAATTCAGAACGGTCGACCCTACAGAAGTTAAAAGAAACCTTGTTGATTTAGACAGTCTTGAACCACCGCCTCTCCATAAGGAGGCAGCTCGTCGCTTTCAAAAACGAATCAGCAGAAAACGTGCACTCAAACAACCCGCCCAAAAGGTACCAGAACGAGATTTGGTCGCTGAGGCTGCTGCTGCACCACTACCAGATGATGATGACGACGATGATTATCTGCTTGGAGACGGGTCGACTCTTCCAGTTCCTTCGGTTTATCCGGACGAGGGAATTCTCCCTGACAGTGCTGATGACATCTGGACAATGGAAGATGACAATGATCAAAGAATTGCCATCAAAAGAAAAGCAGGGGAAAACAGTGACGATGATCAGCCGGAGAAAAAAAAGAAAAAACTTCCACCTACTAGAAAACGGAAGTTGCAAACATATCTTGCAGGCCCAAAACTGAGAAGTAAGCAGGAGGCGTACGAACTTGAACTGTTTTCCATTCCACCACAAGAGCTGACAATGGATCAGCAGATTGAGCGCATTTACATCATCTGTAATCGACATCCTAAGCGTCTCGGTGTCAACGCTAATACTATCGTTAACACAAATAACAAGCGTAAAGTTTTGCGCAGCAATCTTCGACAATCCATAAAATATATAATTGAGAAGAGAGCCGGTCTACACACCATTCATGCCAGAGGACCACCAGGTACTAGTCTCTTGGAAACAAAACTAAAATCAGACCCCATATTGTATTCATGGACAGCTCCAACGAGAAGGAGACGGGAGACGGCCATCAAAGGCGCATCAGCGTCGGCAACAGGACGACGCTTCCGTCCCCAAAAGTGGAATTAATTAAGGCAGCGCTTGACCCTCTGTACAACGACCCGTCATCACCGTCAGCATTTACGGGTGTACAAAGTCTGCAAAAAGAGGCACGTAAAAAGAAAATTAATATCAGCAAGAAAGATGTACAAAACTATTTGGAAGGACATCGTACGTACACACTGCTTCGTCCACGACGCGTACGCTTTCCCAGGGCGAAAACTGTTGCAGCAGGATTTATGACCGATGTCCAAGTGGATTTGGCAGACCTGCAGACGCTCTCACGTCACAACAGAGGATATCGCTACCTGCTTGTGGCCGTCGACGTCCTCTCCAAACGGTTGTTTGTCGTACCGTTGCTCACCAAACGTGCAGAAGATATGCTTCAGGCGTTCAAGCAGCTCGTTGAACAGATGCCTATGGCACCACACCGTATCTTCTCGGACAAGGGAACAGAGTTTCGGAATCGGCTGCTGAAGGAATTTTTTGAACAACAGGACATTGCAAAGCACGAACCTGTCCACTCATCAGTGAAAGCGTCCGTTGCAGAGCGAGCAATCAGGAATGTGAAACAGCGCCTGTACAGGTATTTTGCACAAAAGGAAACGCTTAACTGGGTGGATGTAGTGCAAAAAATTGCTGATGGAATCAACCAATCACTGTCCCGTGTGCACGGAATGCGTCCGGTTGACGTGAATTTCAAAAATGCGCAACAGGTATGGCTCCGCATATACGGTACTGATGATGGTGGTGATAAACGACGACAACGACCTCGCTTCCGCAAGGACGAATTTGTGCGAATGAGTCGTGAGAAGGGTCAGTTCGAGAAGGGGTACTTGCCGAACTACGGTGACGAAATTTTAGCAATTGACGAGGTGTTGAAAGGAGTTCGCCCTGTACGGTACAAGCTTAGAGACGAACGAGGCGAGAAATTCAAAGGCAGTTTCTACGAGCATGAGTTGGCTCGTGTAAAAAAGGACGCAGAGACGAGCTACCGCATCGAGAAGGTATACCGAAAGCGAAAGAGTCCAGAAGGTTCTACAGAAATGCTCGTAAAGTTTGTAGGGTACCCGGAGAGGGAATGGATTCAAGAGTCACAGCTTGTATAAAAGTCGCCCATTTTTTATTGTTAACATCATTTGTATTCATTGGTGTTGTTATTCTTATTAATAAATGGCTTCAAACAGTTTCTTTGTGTTTTTGCCGAGTAATGTTACGGACTACCCGGACAACCAGCCAAATAAATTCCGAGTACGTTTGCCCAGGTCAATTGAATTTAACGGTTCCTGGGTGTGTGGGCTGCACAGCGTCAGCTACCCCTACTCTTGGCATTCAACCATTGGAACGCTGGATGACCAGTGGATAAACATCCATTTTCTTGATGTTTTCGACCCTCAAGACCGGGACATACTCAAAGTCATTCGGTTACCTGTACCCAAGGCTTCACTCAAAAAGGTTGAGCAGTTGAGGGATTTTCTTGCTACTGTACTGAAGCATCACAGCCGGCTGCTGCAATCTTTAACACAAAACAAAGAAGTTACAGAGTTTGTGGATAGAGCGGAAATACTCGCTTCTCCACCTCCGCTTAAGCGTCGCAAAAGATCAATAGAAGAAACATTACCTTTGCCCCCCAGTGTTGAAGTAGACAAAGCACTACCTTTGCCTCCAAGTGTTGAAGTAGACAAAACGACACTTCCGTCTCCTCCACGGGCTGTAAAGAAACCAAGAGCGGAAACAAAACCTGTGTCGTCAGCACCTTTAGCCCCTCCACACCTTCCAAAGACAGCTCCAGCAGCATCTCCCAAGTTAACACCTCCACCAACTACATCAAAAGAGCCAATCACACCAAAGAAAACGCCGCTCGCTCACTCTTTAGCAAAAACAACATCACCAACAGCAACAGTCGCAGTAAATAAAGCAACACCACCCGTACAACCAAAACCCGTTCAAACACACCCATCACCTCCAACAGCACCAGCCGCAACAGACAAAGCAACACCACCAGTACGTCCAAAACCTGCAACAGCACCTCAACCAGCGGCTCCAAAAACAACACCTACGCCATCTGAAGTTCCACCACCACCACCAGCTGCTGCTACTTTGGGACGCACAGAAAATACAGAAGAGGAGGAGGAATTTTATTTTCATTTTCTTCCAAATGATCAACCTTCTTCTACTTGGAAAAACCCTCTCGATGATCTTTTTTCTAGAGCGCCTAAACCTGGTGAGAAAGAGCGTGCTCAACAAATGCTGTCCGTTCTCGTTGGTGAAGACAGAGTAAAAATTTCAGCGATTGAATACCTTAAAGCAATTGTTGATTCAGTGGAGATTCAGTATGAAGAGGCCTTTGAACGCTTCAAGCTTGTTGTCAACAGAGCGGGCGTCAGTCATTTGTCATTTTCACCTCAGCTGGGGTATGTGTTAGGCTTTCAAAACCCTCCGTATGTGCGGCATAATGAGATTGCAAAGTACGGGTGTGATTTGCGAGGTGGTTTTTCCAGTTTTGCAGTTTATTCCAAAGGACTCACTGAGAATGTGATCATCGGGAATACGCTGAGCTCCCTATTGCGTGTCGTCTCCGTCACGGGTGCGGTACAAGGAGAGTACAACGAGAAGATCTACGATTCGCCTATCTACGCCCGCGTGTTGCCTCGAGAAATTAGCGAGATTGAGATTGAACTGCGGACAATGGACAGCGGTCGTTTGGTTCCTTTTGCGTACGGTACGACAATGGTCGTGCTGATATTTAAGAAGGTGATAAACTTTTGATCTCTCACTTCCATTGTGTTTTCTCATTCATTCTTTTTCAATTAATAATAATAAAGCGACTACAATAACAACGACAAAAAAAAATGGTACATATTGTATTTGATACGAGCAACGTGGGGTATGATGACTATGTGCAGACGGGAGGGGGTGCAGCAGAAGCTGGAGAAGACCTCTCCTATTTCAAGGGGTCCTCACCGTATCAGAGAGGTTACGGAATACAGCGTGGAGCAGGAGTGGGGGATGTTTTTCGAGGACTGTGGCGATTTTTTCTTCCCATTCTGCGGCGCGTAGGGACAACTGTTGGAGCGGAGGCCCTAAACACTGGCCAGCGTGTACTGGAGCGAGTGGCAAACGAAGGAGCACCTCTGAAGGAGACGTTGTACAATGAAGGCAAACGAGGTATTGACACTGTTCTGGAGAAAGGAGGCCTCCCCAAGCAGTTTGGTACTGGAAAAGTGGGTATAAAAAGGCAAGGTAAAAACCGCACAGTTCATCGCCAAAATTGACGCTGACCTGTTCAACCAGCCGCTCTATCTGATTAATTTTTGTGAGTTGGACGTGGAAATTCTGCCCAACGACAGCAATTTTTTAATGGTAGCACCCAACGCCGCAGCGACTGCTCCTCGCTACCACTTTGAGGTTCTCGGACTTAAAATGTACGTAAAAAAAGTGTCTCTGATGGATGGACTGGCGCTGGACATTGCCCGGAAGCTGGAGGTAAAACCCGCACGTTACGCGGTGCGAAAGACAATGATGAAGTCGTTGTTCATCAGTCAAGGACGATTCGAGTTCACTGCCAACCTCTTCATGGACCAGATTCCTCGGCGTATAATTATGGGTCTGGTTTCCAACTCAGACTATGTGGGGGACCCGAAGCGCAGCCCGTTCAACTTCCAGCCTTTTAATGTGCGTGAAATCTCAATTATTGCTAACGGTAGATCGTATCCCCAGGCTCCCTACGATCTGGATTATTCCAAGGGCAAATACGTGCGTGCATTCAACGACATGAGCGAGGCAGTCGGATTCAGCAACACGGCGGAGAGCAATGGTATAACATTTAAACAATTTGGTAAGACACATTGTATGTACGTGTTCAACATGACCAGCAGCGGTGATGACCAGGCGGGTCTTTTTGATCTGATCAAGAACGGAACAACAGCGGTGAGCGTCAAGTTCAGCCAGAGTGTACCCGTGGGCGGGATCATGCTGGTTGTGATGGGTGAGTGCGATGCGCTGGTGATGCTGGATAAAAACAGAACAATTTCCACAGATACAACCATTTGATCATTTCAACACTTTCATTTATATTTTTTCAAAAAAAAAAAAACAAATATTATTGTTCTCCATCTGAATAAATAATAATAATAATAATAAAATGCGACCAATTATATTCGTTGTTCTTTTGCTGCACACAGTAGTCGCGATGACTGTTGAGGAGGGTGTGAAAATAGAAGACCTTCCCGAGTTTAAAGAGTGGCAGCGGCGCCAGGGCTTACCAAGATCTACTCCCACTTCTCCAAAAACAACGACTACACCCGTAACGAAAATATCTACAGGTAAGCCTAAAGCATCTAAACAAACTCAACCCCAGCAATACCCTTCATTTGGACTTTTCTCAGGGCTACAGCCGTGCAAGGACAGACCGGCAGATGACAATTACCTGGGGCACATTTTCTGCTACGCACTGTTCGCGTTGTACGCGATGATGATCCTTTCGCTCATCATTTACCAACTTCGTTCCATCCTCTGGATAAAACAACGACGACAACCGCTACCCGTAACAGATACTACTACTACTACATCCTCAAAACGTGAAAGTGTACCAAGCCTTATCTACGGTGTTCCAGCATCACAATTTGTACCTCCTCCACCACCTCCACCTCTATTGTTCGGGAATGGACAGCAACCAAATTTCCCAAATTTTGGAAGCAAATCACCTGACGAGACGCGTGTTCCACGGGTGCTATCCATGTGACAGACTGCCGATTCCCCAGACGTTACAACAGTCGAAGACTCCGTCAGCGCTCATTGTCAACTTAGACCCACATGGAATGAAGGGCTCTCATTGGATTGCAATTTTTGTGAATGGGCCGAAGGAGTTGAATTACTTTGACAGTTTAGCTCTCCCCGTTGTACCCCCAATAGAACAATTTCTCACCACATTTTCATTTGTACACAAAAATCAGAAAACCTATCAGTCCCCTTTTGCAGAAACGTGTGGTCATTATTGCGTTTGTTTCATTTATTTTCTTTCTCTCGGCTTTACATATGATCAGTTTCTCAGTGTACTTAATTCACATATTTACACAGATTTATTTGTAACAAGAATGGTGAATAAATTGGTAAAAAATTGAATTGTTTTAGCAGGTTTTACAAAATTAAGACGTCTTTGTCGGTAAAATTCGTCGCATTTGTTGTTAATCCGTGAGTCAACAATTGATAATTTCTGAGGCCGGGCGAAAAATCAACACTTCTTTGTCGGCATAAGTTCAAAGGGTGTTGCGGTCAATTGTTGTTGCGCAACCGTTCCCGGGCCATCGTTATGTAAACAATGGGGTGTTGCTGTGTTGCGGATGCAAAGCTTTTTCTGATCGCTAACTTTATCGATACTGATACTTAGATAAGAAAACTTGTCGGCAAGCTTTTGAATTTGCTCTTCCATTTTTGAGGTCAAAATTTTGAGAATAATTGGGGTTCAAATTTCAATTGAGGTCAGGGGGAGGGCGTATAAATAGCCGACTGCAAGACTGAGTGCCACACTTATCAATCCCTTCACTTAAACCATAATAACAACTTATCCCTCAATGGACGGTCCACCACCCCGAAAGCAAGCACGTTTCACCATAGAAGAACTGCTTGGCGACGAACTTCAAACAGGCAACGGCATTACAGAAAAGACTCCCGTGGACTATGTGCGGAAGTTGGAGGAGGACATTGAACACTCGGCAAAGTTCAATGTAGTCAAGGTGACGTCAAAGTTCCAAATCGAGGATTTGCCTGCCGACCCGGAAGCTTTGTTGGCCGGTGTTTTTCAAAAATGTGTTGACGATGCAATGGAGGAGAGCCGACAGCACGGGCACGAACCGGACCGTCTCGGGTGCTTGATCAGCAGTGAGCATCTCGACACCGACGTTTGGACACCCATCCGAGAAATCAATGACAACATTGTGGACGTCATCCTCAACCGTTTCTTGAGCGTGGTGCAGAGCAAGAAAAGCGTGTCATTGCTGGGAGCTCCATTTACCGTCAAAGTCACCACTGTGAGCCGCAAAGGACTTCCAGCATCACGGACACTCAAGGGAGGTGCACGCCGTCCACCTCGCCCTGTTCAACACCAAATCAACGCACATGCTCTGATAAAGGTGAGTTAAACCTAAAACAATTAAAATTAATATTCAAATGATAGAACAATTTAAAGATTCACAACAAGAACAATCACTGCCTGTTCTACGCATTGATTGCAACATTGATGCACCACATTAGCAACTGGGCTCCGTGGAAATTCTTCAACTACATCAACAGCCGCTCTGGGTCTGCCGGACAGCTTGAGCAGGACACGGAGAAGCTGATGAGACGTGTTGATGCCCCGTTGTTCCAAAATGGCTACGAGGCTTCTACATGGGTTCCCCGTGTTGTCGACTACTGGAACAACGAGCAGTATGTAAACGAGCACTCCATCAAGGTTTTTATCTTCGGAGAGGGCGGACGATACAAGCCACTCTTCAAATACGGTCCGGACAACTACAACACAGCTTTGCGACTGTATTTCAACGACAACCACTTTGATGCTGTGAAACGGTTTGGTCGATTGTTTGGAAAACCCTACTGTCTTTCGTGCGAAGTGCCCTATGACAAAGCTGCAACACACTCAAAGTCTTGCAAGGCGCGGTGCATTCAATGCGGAAGAGTTGGGCTGGCGTACCCGTGCATGGCCGATGGAGGATTCAAAGAACTCTGCACTGGCTGCAAAAAAACTTTCAACAACAACAACTGTTTTCAGCAGCATCTACAATCCAACTTTTGTGCCCGCTCAAAAAAATGTCTGGAATGTGGTGTGATTTGGGACTTGAAACTTAACACCGCACGAGGCAGAACGGTAACTGTTTTAATTCTGACATAAATAATTAAATGAGGGGGTTGTTTTAGGGGCACAAATGCGACGAACGCTTCTGCCACACATGTTGGAGCTTCCATTCAAAGGCCAGAGGGTGTTTCATTCAGCCGGTTGAGCCAAAGCCTGCAAAGCCGTATCGTATTGTCAGCTTCGACGTGGAGACAATGCAGCATGTTCCACTGAATCCTGAAGCAGCAGCGGAAAGGCAGAAAATGATCCACCAGGTGAACTTCATTGCTGCCAAGGTTGCTTGTCCTGAGTGTATCTCCACCGGAAAGTGGCGTTCGAGTCTGGCGGCCAGTCCATGTGCTGTGTGCGGTCCATGCAGAACCATCACCTTCAACCAGCATCCGTTCAGCAGCAGCACGAAGGTGGACAAACAGATTGTGACAGCGGACCCTTTGGAGCAGTTCATCGACTGGATTCTCTACACTCTGCCTGTAGAGTACGACACCGTAGCATTCAGCCACTACGGAGGAAGGTTTGACATGGTGCTGCTGTTCAAACAGCTGTTCCGCAGAGGGCTGTGTCCACAGTTGATCCGCAAAGGCAACAAGCTGTACGAGATGAAGCTGAACAAACAACATGGCTGGAACCCAAACGTAATCTTCCGCGACTCGTACAACTTGATGCCGTGCTCTCTGTCTGCGCTGGTGCCCGCATACGGATTGGACGTCGTGGAGAAGCCGTTCTTCCCTCATCTTGTCAACCGCCCTGACAACTACGCAGTGGACGTGTGGCCTTCAAAGAACGACTACATGGCCAACGGAATGATGCCGGCAAGACGGAACGATTTCGACAAATGGTACGACCAAAACAAGCAGCACCCGTTCCGGCTTGAGGAGGCACTGGCGTCGTACTGTTGCAACGATGTCGAAATCTTAATGTGTGCCCTTGTCGCGTTCCGGGCCGAGTTCATGGATGTATCAAGGCGCCAGGACATCCACGACGGAATTGATGTGCTTCGGGAGGCAATGACAATTGCAGGTAAACAATAATAAAAAATTTCAATTGACTATTCCAACTCTAATAAAAAAATTTTAGCTGCTTGTATGCGACATTTCAAAACCAACCACCTGCAAGCAGAGCATCTTGCCATCGTTCCGGAAAAGGGGTACGACAACGCCGACAACCAAAGCTTGTTAGCGCTCAAATACCTTCAGTGGTACAGCGAGAAGCACGGAGTCAAAGTTCGGGGCGCGCACTCCCCGGAAATGGAGAAGAGGATCGCCAACTACCAAGTTGATGGTTGGGTGGAGAGCCTTGGCAGAGCGATCGAAGTAAACGGTAAGAAATAATAATTTATATAATTATTGATTTTTGTAAATTAAAAAAATTTTAGGCTGTGTTTGGCACGGCTGTTCAAGGTGTTTCCCGCTGGACGATCAGCTTCTACCCAACGGAAAAACAGCAGGGATGACACGCCAGCTGGATGCTGCCCGCCTGGCCTTCATCCGCAGTCAGGTCAACGAGGTTGAAGTGGTGTGGGAGTGCGACATCCGAAAGCAGCTGGAGAAGGACAAGGAAATGCGCAGCAAGTTCGAGCGGTACAGAGACGAAGGCCCTTTGAGCATCCGGGAGTGTTTCACGGGAGGACGCTGTGGCCCGCGCAAAATGTTCCACGCTGTGCAGCCCGGGCAGAAAATTTCCTATTATGATGTGACGTCTTTGTACCCGTTCATAAAGTAAGGATTATCCCCGTTTGAAAATTCAAAATTAAATGTTAAAATTTAAGCGCCACAACAAAATACCCGGTTGGACACCCCGAAGTGCATGTGTTGAATGTGGCAGTGGACTGGACCCTTCCGGAACACAACCCATACAAAATGGCTCTGCTCAAGGTGTTCGTCATCCCTCCGCGCACCATTGACATTCCCGTTCTACCTGTGAGGGTTGATGGTCGGCTTATTTTTGGCATCTGCTATTCATGCGCGTAAGTTTATTTTTTTCATCATCAAATTATTTGGAAATATATTAATTTTACATTTTCAGACGAGAGTTTCCCAATGGTGGCGTGCTGCGCGAATACAGCTGTGAGCATGATGATGAGGAGCGAGGATGGGTGAGCAGCTGCACTTCGATTGAGCTGGATGCAGCGCTGGAGGAGGGCTACCATGTGACGAAGCTGTACCGTGTGCTGGAGTATGCAGAATCTGATGACACGCTGTTCCAGCCGTACATTGCAGAGTTCATGGCCCAGAAAATCCATGCCAGTGGCTTCAGTGATGAGATCAAAGGGTGCAAAGAGGCTGAGCGGCGGTTTGTCAACGAGTGCTTTGAGCGTTTCGGCATCCAGATTAACCAGCAGAAAATGGGGCCGAACAAGGGGAAGAGATCGCTGGCCAAGCTGGCGCTCAACAATCTTTGTAAGTTTTTATTTTATACGGGTGTGAAGTAACCAAATTATTTTTATTTTTTCAGGGGGGCGCTTCTCCATGAGAAACGAGCTTACCCAAACCCTCGTCACCTCGGACCCTGTTGAACTCACTGAACATCTGGATGATCGGTCAAAGGAGGTCACTTCCGTGGACACTTTGAACGACAGTACCGTGATGATCAGCTTCACCACAAAGAAGGAATGGATAGAAGAACACGGTTGCTCCAACATCGGTAAAAAATATTTACCATTTTTAACACAATAAATGTTAACTATCTTCAGTCGTGTCATTGTGGACAACAAGTGCTGCCCGCCTGTACTTGCTGAAGCTGATGCAGAAAATTGTGCGTTCGGGTGCGGACCTGCTGTACACCGACACGGACAGCGTGATTTTCTGCCACGCTGAAGCCTCAAACCCTTTGGATCTCGGTCCACACCTAGGCGACCTGACCGATGAGTTCCCGCAACACGAAATTCAGGAATTTTGCTGTGGAGGGGCGGTAATATTTCAACATTTTTATGCAACCGACTCTTCAATACTTTAAAATTTTAGAAACAGTACGGTCTGAAGTTGCAGCGGAAGGACAGTGGACAGACGGAGTACGTGCTGAAGCTGAGAGGAATAACGCTGAACTACGATGTGAAGGTCAACCAAAACTTGTGCTACACGACGTTCCGGGAGCGCGTGTTGCACTACTCAGAAACCGGAAAGCTGGACCCTATCCCGGTGTTCACCAACAGCCTGAAGCCAAACATCAAGAAGGGTGAGGTGACATCAGAAAAGACGTGCAAAGTGTATAAGCCGTATGTAGGAAAAGGAATTGTTGGACCTGATCACCGTATTCTTGACTTTGGATATACCCGCCCCACCTGACGTGTTTGTTGTTGTTGTTGTTCATTTACATGTTTGAAACATTTGTTGTCCCCCCCCCCCATTTTTCCACACATTTTATCATCATCATTGTCATTTATTTGTGATTTTTGTGAAAATATAAAATAAAATTGATGCAGAATTAGTGTTTCGAAGATGTCATTTTAAGGAAGAAAAGTGCAGAATTAGTGAGAAGAAGACGCAATTAGTGAAAAATTAGTGTGTTGTTACCAGATTAAGCTTTGGAAGATGTCGTTTTAAGGAAGAAATAAGCATAATTAGTGAATAGAAGATACAATTGCAGAGTTAAGGTTTAGAAGATGTCAGTTTACAGAGGAAAAGTGCAGAATTAGTGAAAAGAAGACACAATTTGGTAAATTTAACATATTTAGAGGTGTACACGTGTGCGTACGTGTGGAGCGAGGGGTGCGTGTGCACGTGTGCGTGCGCGTGTATGTGTGCGTGCGCGTGTATGTGTGCGTGCGTGTTTGTATCAGTACCGAGGGGCGTCTTGACTGCACAGTGCACGTTGGGTGTACGCAAAATCGTCATTCCAGGTCTGAAAACCGGTCAGCGTCTCATCAGAAGATTCATCGGAGCTCTCAGTTTTGGATGAACTGGGTCGGTCTCTAATCTCTGTGAAAACACGACCCATCCAAGCCTGAATTTGTTCTGTGACGAATGATGCGTTGTCAACAATCTCAAGAAGTTCCATTGGATAAAACCGGTCCTCTCCCCTGGCCGGATGTTCAACAACACACTGCATGTACGGGTTATGCAGACGAATTCGATGACGGGCAAAATAATGCGCAGCCACATTTATGTTATAAGGACGGGGAAGACGGCCATAGGCCATGACGTGCGCTGCACCATCAGTCGTGAGACCGTCAATAAAAAACGTTTTTTTGAACCCATTCCTATCCGCGTAAGTTGTCCTCACTTGCTTTCCCTTCAACGAGCTGAGTACTGCTTCCCGATCTGCGGGATGGGCCAGCTTTTCACGCAGCAAACGGACTTTTATGTTGAGAAGTTGAGCACAATAAACACAAACAAGCACCATTTTGATAACAATGAAATGAAATGAATGACTTTTACCCTTTTATATCTGCAAATTATTTAACTCCCTTATTCAAAATCAAAAGAATTTTACCGAATGACCCCAATTTTAATCCGTAAGGTAAACATGACCTATTTGTGGTGGTATAAATAGAGAAGATCCACCTTAGGACATCATCTTGTAAGGAGTGTCAGAACCGCCTCTTTAACAGCGAGGACAAAACGGTACGCGAAGTGGACTCTGTGACTGTGAAGATCGTTCTTTGCAACGACTGTGTGATCACTAACACTAGAGCCACCGACATTCTTGCCCCAATGAAGAAGAAGGAGTAAATGTAGATCAAACCAAATTTCAAATATTTGTTAAACCTTAATTAATTAATAAATTAGCAATCCACGCTCTTAATTTGCTGTTATTTTAAGGGGGGGGGGGGTATTCCAATTCGGCAACATCAAAAGTCATCAATTGTTTTCGCCATATTGCACCAAAATTGAAAGTTGATATCCTTAACGGATTAAATATTGGCCTCAAAAAAAAAAACGGCGGACATCAAACGAGTGCCAATTGTTTTTCACTTTGGCTCAGAGTCATCCGTTTGACCAAATTCAAATTTTTCAAACAACAATTGCCGTCGTCACCTCCATTGTTTACTTAGGGGAGGGAAAGTTTGGGGTGAACCGTCTATTATGCCGTTCTCGCCATCACCTCTTTGTTTGCATAAGGTGCCAACGACTCGCGCGCACCCATAACGGAAAGGGATTAAAGAGGAGGGGGAGAGTGTGCCTCAGGTATTGGAATGATATCGGGAGGGGCGGGATTTTTGCACCGGAATTTGAATGATATAAAAGTAGGCCGTCACGGCTTGTCTTTATTTGGTCTACCCTCTGCGCACTCATCAACCTTTTGGCTTTTCAATCTACTCTTTTGAAAAATGGCGCCTCCCTCAACTGCCGGATGGAAGCAAGTGCTTGAAGAGCGTATTGCCGTTCTCGAGGAGCAAGTTCGACGCACAACAAATCGGACAACTAATCAGCATACAATGCTTCGGGCCATCAACGACGTAACTCTCCAGAACACGCAGCGCCTTGAAAGAGTGGAGGCTTGGGCTTCCCGGGTAAACAAATATTAGAAAACTTTAAGAAAAATTTTTAAAATCAGTATAGTTTTTTATTTTTGGCTTAATTGTACGATGTTGCATAATTTTATTTACAGGAAGTGCAAATGCCGTACCAACCCCGATTTGCGCCATACATTAGCACCCGCAACTTTCGTCGTGAGCGCTTGCGACAACAGACTCGAGATGTGCCCAGCAGTGCAACAGCGAGCTGCAGCTGTGCCGCGTGCGTGCGCACGCATCGCCAAGGAGCGGAATTTGCCACAGCGCTTGCTGAGCAGGAGGAGCAGCTGAGACAGGACGTGGAATATATGCAGACGGCAAACAGCAACAACAACAACAACAACATCGTCATTAACAACAGGGAATGCCGATGCGCAATGTGCACTCGTGGAGCAGTTGATCAAAGCAGCGAAGTTCAAGGCACTTCGTCTTCAGCACGTGCTCAACCAGAGCTGGAGCTGCACTATCAGCAACAACAACAACAACAACAACAGGCACCTGCTGTGCCGATTGCGGCATTTTCTATGGACCCTGAATACGGTACAATAAATAATACTAATAATTTTAAATTTTGTAGTTGATCAGTGTGTTAAAATTTGTGTTTTGCTCAGATCCGTGCGGCTGTCACGACTCTGACTGCACTGAATGCGCGACCGCTCGCCGCATTAACAGAATGCGCAACCGGAACGGCCTTGAGCACGGGCCCGTGTCAGAGCGCGAAGGATTGGAGTCAAGGCGGCTGCGCGAGGCGGGCGCCCTTTTGACTGCTCCGAGCACCTACCACGCCGTTATCGAAAACGGAGTCGGCGTTCTAATCGGCCCATCGGATGTACCGCCACCCGATGCGCCTCAAAACCTGGTAGGTGGGGAAGGACCTCACAAAGGGACTGGTGTTGAATTTTAAAATTCACTCATCCATTTAAATGTTTTGATTTAAAAAATTTTAGGACGACAACGACGAGCCAGCGGTGGAGCAGCCAACAGACCCTTGGGCCTCCACACCGTTCAAACTCTTTTGGGAGCGCGAATGTGTTGTGTGCCTTAGCAACGCTCCGCGGACTTACGGGCCATGTGGACACGTCGCCCTGTGCGTTGCCTGCTCAGTGCAGATGGTCATCAAGAGTCGGGCAGGCCTTCCGGCGCGGTGCCCCATCTGCCGTCGCCGATCTGGCCATTTTAAGATCCTCGGTAATTATCCCGAGTTGTAATTTTATCATTTTTATCATTTTTCAGTTTTAATTTTATTTATTTTAATTTATGTTTATGTTCACACTTTCAATTATTATTTTAATTTATGTACAAGTTCACATTTTTCATTTATTTAATTTAATCTTTTATTACCACACCACATTCTCATATTTTATTCATCACCATTTATTATTATTTATCTTTTTTTATGTGTTTAATATTTACCGATTTTTTTTAATACCACTATTTTTTTTAATACCTCATTATTTTTTATTAATACCTCATTATTTTTTATTAATTTAATGTTATTTTTAATTTTTAAAATAAACAAAATGAATATGTGTGTGTTTGTGCGGGAAACAAAATTAGTTGTTATGTGTAGTGGCTTCTTTGCCTTTAGCGCAATTCTCCTTTTTAACTTCCATTTACAAATTTACTTCACATTTTCTTCACATCAAAATTTTTTAAAAAAATTCCTTTTTACGAACTCCGACCCCCTGAGGGGTCGAGCCCGCGAAGAGCCACCAGTGAGCCCCCTCCATTCAGTGAGCCCAGACACACCTTTCTCGGAGCCCAGGCTGAGCCCTCGCGCGCGAGCTCTGCCGGTCCCCAAAAAAGGCAGTCGAGCCCTCCGAAGAGGGAGCTGCGACCGAGCCCTCCACCAAAAATTCCCTGAAAAGGGTTAATTGGATCACTGCGGACCGTCTAGCAATGGTTGAGGGAGGGGGTTAAGGAGGATGGGTTGCAAAGATTGGATGGGGAGCATTCGCTGAGAGAGAAACGAGTGCTCTCTCAACAGTCTCTCTTTGCTCTCTTGTCGTCTGCTCTCTCTCTCTCTATCTCTTTTCCCTTTCTCTCTCTCTCCTTTCTTCTTTCCTTCACTGAGCGAGACACAACAGCAGCATGTTGCTGCTGTTGTCTCTCTCTCTCTTTCTTCACTCTCTCTCTTCTTTACATTTCTCTGTGTATGTTTGTGTGTGTGTGTGTGTATTCCAATTTAGATATTATTTAATTTATTTTTTAAGATTTTTTATTCAAAATTTAGCTGTTTCAAAAAGTGGTATAAATTCTCAATTTTTATTTTTTACGGGCGAATTAGTAATCGGTGCATCAAATAACATATATTTCAGACAATTTTTATTTTCTACTGGCGAATTCGTAATCGTTGTCTCAAATAACATATATTCAGACAATTTTTAATTTCTGTTGACGAATTAGTAATCGGTGCCTCAAAAAAAAACATACAATATATTCAGACAATAAAAAAAATTTTCTCACAAATTTGGGGTCCCTATGATTTGGTCAACTTCAAGGAGTTAACTCTCTTCAAAGTATTGTCCACACAAATTTTTATCAGATTTGTTTTTTTTCAGACCGACCGATTGTTGATAAATGTGAATAATGTAAAAAATAAATATGGTAAAACAACAATTAATGCAAATTGAGATTTGTGAATTCAAAAAAAAAGACCAATGTAAACGGTTAAATTCGCTGATTTTTGTGGCGAAAAATAATCATTGTTCTTTTTGATTTTTAGCATTGAAATTTTTTCGGCCACGTTTGTACCCCCCGCTTCTGTTCTTCTTCTTTTTGCGGCGTTTTTTCTTTCCTTCAACGTTCGTCGGTGGCGGCTGTTGTTCGCTCGGCGACTGGTGTTCGCTCGGCGACTGCTGTTTGTTCGGATGCTGCTGTTTCTTCTTCTTTTCCTTCTCGATAGCGGCCCTCTCCTAAAAATAATTATAAGAAATTTAAAATTATGTGATGGTGCGTGGTTGAGATCCGAATAAAAATACTACCAATCGGTCAGCAAAACCAAAACAAAAAATATATATCATTAAAGTATTTTTGATTTAAAAATTTTTTATTTTTGACCAAAATAGGCTTTTGGTAATCTATAATATGCTTAGCATACCATCTCCCACTGAAGAGCCGTCCATCCTGTCGGTTTCAGTTTTTTCGGTGCCTTTTTGACCACGTCCTTCGTTCTCGGCTGGTTGCGCGTTGCCGTTGGCTTTGTCTCAGGGTCCAACTTGAACGAACCGGAAGCGCCGACTCCTTTGACCTTGAGTTGGGAAAAATTAGCGCGTTCCAATCACTCTGCACACCTGCTTCAGATCTCCCGAGGCAACTGCTCGCGTAAGCGCCTTCTTCAGATAGCCATTTGCCTTAAAAAGCGAAAAAAAAACGATTTGAACAGACAGAAATTAATAAAAAAATCGATTTAAAAAGCAAAAATTAATAAAAAAAATTTAAAAAAAACGATTTAAACAGGCAAAAAAAAATTTAAAAATCGCTCACCCGTGCCTGGCTTCCGCCCACGTCATAATTTTCCATGATGAATTTCAGAATTGCTTCCCGACTGTTGCCATTCTTCGCCGAAAGAGCCTTTTTAATCATCTGAAAAATAAATAAAAAATAAAAATAAATTAAAATTAAAAATAAATTAAAAATAAATAAATAAAAATAAATAAATAAATTTTTGATGGTAATTAAGCTAGGACCTTAATGTATGGAGGATGTGTGGGTGGAGCGCGCATTTTCAAAAGAAAAAAACGATGTAAGTACAGCGGAAAGTTGTTAGAAAAAATAAACCAATCTAAATTTGTGAACAAAATTTTAATATGATGATTTGAAATAATACAAAAAATTATAATATATGTACATGAGTGTGATTTGTACCAAATAATTATTATTTGTAAAACAATCGTCAAACATTAATTTATCGTTTTTTAACGTTTATGAGTGGGATTAAATTGATCCGGACAGGGCTGAGAAATGGACAAAGATTTTATTCACTGAAAAAAATCGATGCCGATTGGCTGTGGATGGGGTGGGATGGTCAGCCAAAAGAAAGGAAATGGGAAAATGAAACGAATGCCCTCGCGATGGGACGGGGTGGGCAAAGTTCAAAGATCACCCTCAACCCCTCCACCCAAATCCAAACACTAACCCTAACCCTCTGGCCCAATCCCAAAACCCTCTTGTTTCAAAACCGAAACCCTCCCAAACCTTTTGGTTCAAAGCCTAAACCTTTTGGGTCGAAACCGAAACCCTCCCAAACCTTTTGGTTCAAAGCCTAAACCTTTTGGGTCGAAACCCGAAACCCTCCCAAACCCTTTGGTTTCAAAACCAGATCAATAGGTTCACGATGGAATGGGAAAACCAGTTCAATAGGTCAGCGATGGGACGGGACTCAATGGTACTCAATAGGTCAGCGATGGGACGGGACTCAATGGTACTCAATAGGTCAGCGATGGGATGGGGTTCCACTAATAGGGTGGGGGTTTTAACTACTGTTAAGGATAAAAACTTCATTCTCTTTTTATTTTTACAACATGACGCTTGTACCGTGAACAAAGGAGAAACGTTTTACTAAGTTTTATCATTCTAAAATGTTAGCAATATTCAAATCTTTATAATTATGAATAAAGTTTTAATGTTTGTTATTAATGTTTAAAGAAGGTTTTATATTTTTTTAAATATTTATTTAAATAATAAATGAATCTAATACAAATATTCAATACCTTTATTTCGGATGCTTTTTAACTGTTAAGCAACGGCTTTCTTCAATATTTTAGGTAAACCTTGTAGTTAAAGTTAATAATAAAATTTAAAAAAAATTATATTTTAATTTGGCTGATTAGTGATTTTAACCGTTAGTGATTTTGTACGTTAGGTAATTTTAAACCTTTGAAGCTTCCAAATAATTAATATTAACACGTATAAAAGCGCGGATGATTGTGTGGTTCCCTTGCGGCGACAATAAAATTGCCTGCACTTCTTTCGAATCGCCTAAAATAAAACATTTTTTGAAAAACGGCTTAATTTCGGCTTTTAATTACATTCGTGCAGGTCGTCACGGACATCTCAAGAGTGTCGCGAATTTAAATTTATTATACGTGTAGAATAATGAATTTTTCAAATTGATAATATCTATAATTTTTTTGAATACTAGTTTAGTTTTTAACAACAATATTATTAATTGATACATAACAAAGTTTAATGCGTTTATTTTCTCTGAAATAAAAATGCACCAATCACTTTCATTCATTATCCGTGGGCGGCAGTAAAGTTGGTTTGTCAACAACATAAACACGAATTATAAGGGGCTTATTTCTAGTCATTATATAATTGAATATTAGATTTTTTAACATTTATAACTTTTTTTAAGTGCAAGTATCTAATTAGAGTTTTTCATCGTAACCCACAATAAAAATCATTTTAATTAAACACGGATTTATTTTTAAATTATTTTAATGTTTTCGATCATTTTTTTAAATTTCTTCATCTGGGAATGCACATCTTTTTCCCTTGGTGTTTAATCTTCCATAATGAGTTTTTTCAACAAATATAAATTTTTTGTATTCATGAATTGTTGTTTAATGAAATTGAGACAAAATAATGAAGCTTTTCATATCAGAAATGAAATATCACACTCGCTCTTCTCAAATAATGATTTTGCTATTTAAAAGTTTGGTGTTGGACCGGATGGTGTTGGTACGAATTTAGTTATAATTTATTCAACAATCCAAGCTATTATTGTTAGGCCTCAAACCCAAACTTGGATAGTTGAAGCGGTATTGACTATTTTTAAGTTTCATTGTTAGTAAATGCTTAAATGCTAATTTTAGGGCATATTTCTTTTTTTAGCTATCAAAATTTTTAAAAGTCATTTATTCCTTTTTTTGAAAAATGATAAATAATAAGGTGGAAAAGATTTTATTTACAATGTACCTGCAAAAAATGTATTCACATTCTAATTAAAAAAGTTTCATTTTCTTTAATAAAAAATATTTACAAAATAAATGATTCGCTTTATGTTTAACCCGATTAGTGGGAGCCGTGATAATTTTTTAATATGTAATTAAATTAATGTTGTGTCAAGTTCATTCATTATTAAGTTTTATTTGTTTTTAAAAATTTATGTATAAACATTTGTTTGATTTTTTGCAAAAATATTACTACTCAGCGTTATTATTTTATTTTTATCAGTTATGTTTTGTTTTATAACCTTTTCACACTCGAGTATTATTCTTCTTCTTTGTATTCGCTTTGAGAAAACAAATTAGAATTTTTTCTCGAGTATATCTTGATATATTATAAATATTTAAATAAATCCGCATTCATTTTTATTTCATCTTTAGGAAGTTTATGTTTTACTACGACATGATAAATAATCGGCATAATTTATTAACCTAAGTAAATTTAATATTCATTGAACATTGGAATCATTTCTATTAATAGTGTTTATTTTTATTTAGTTATAAAGACGCATATATCCTTTCAGAATTTACCGCATAGTGCGTTAATTATATTTGCTATATTTATTTTCAAAAGTTGATTTTCCGGACATTTTTTTTGCACCATCGAGCAATACTCTGCGTCATCATAGCGTTCTGATCTACAGGACGGCTTCTAAAATTTTTAACATTTCTTCTCTTTTCTATATTAAATAATATGTTAATTTTTATATTGCCTCGTAAATTTGGCATATTGATAAATATCATTTATATAATTCTAAAAATCCAAATTACCTTGTAAACACAAAAGGTTTTTTATCTGGAATCGTATTTTTCCAATAATTGTTAGCTTATAACTGTATATTTATATAAAAGTATACTATTTAATTAACGCTTTCTTCATTTAAACAGTTTTTATTCATTCTATTTTTTAATTTACGAAAACTTCAAACCTTTTATAAAAGATAAATTTTTATTTCTTTGAACAAAAATGAATGAAAGATTAATTGAAGAAGAGACTGCCGTGCCGGTTCGCTCCCCTTATTGTAGTTTTTTCCACCGTCGCCGTCAATTTGAAATTGCTAGTATTTTTATTTTAAACTAGGTAATAAAATACAGCCCGATGAGAATACTTCATTAATTTGTTGGTCACTTTGATGTCATTGTTATATTTGTTTAATCATTAAGTTTATCTATTTAATTAAAAAAGCTAAGATTACAATATTAATTTATATAAATTATCTTAAGGTAATTATTTTAAGCAATAATTTTGTATATTTGTAAAATCATTAATTTTTTGTCCATTTGACCAAACATTTGGGACTTATTTTTGTTTTAGTTACAATTTTTGAAATTTGTTTTTCATAAAGCTGAATTTTTTTTGCTTTTATTTTATGCATTTAGTTTTTGATAATTCCGCCTTTTCATGCGGCGAAATATAATTTGTTTTTATGAACATTTGTTATTTTTATTTCACTAATTAACAAAAGTTTGCTTATTTAAAATTAAACTTTTATTTTGCTTTGATGCTCGTGTTTTAATCTTTTCTTTTTTTCAACAAATAAGGATTTTTAATTAAATTTTGTAACAAAACTAAAGTTCTTTATACCTCACTGATAATTGGTCCTGTTAGACTCAAAGTAATCTTTTTATTCAAATATTTTTATTAGTTAATAATTTTAACTTTTAATAAATCTGTAAAGTTTGTAGTATTTTAACTTTTTCCCTATTATTTTCTGAATGTTTTTTAAGTGATTAATTTATTTCGAAGCACTTTGTTAGAATTTGATATTTTAATTTTATCCTTTTGCGGAGTAATCATTTTTAAAAATAGAATTGGGAATAATATTTCTGTTTTTTGGATTAATTACAAGTAAATTTTTCTTTTAGATTTTACAATAAATTGCGCGACTGGGCTAACTTCAAACTTGAAAAGCTGTAAATGGTTGTTTGCAAAAATTAAAAAAAATAATTCCAAATAATTTTTGGTTGCGCTTTTTTATTTTTTTGTTAAATTTAAGTTTTTGCAATATTTTCTATTCATGAATACCCTCACTATATTTTTTTGAGAAAATAGAAAGGTTGTTTAATATTGCACTTATTTCGTGTTTATACAATGTAAATAATAAATCAATTTAATATAAGTAAAAAAATTATGCAATACGATTTTAATATTTTGGTCTTATTTTTTCTTTTAATGTCCTCAGCGGGTTTTTCATCGCACGCTTATATTAATTACACACTCCCAACTTACCAAAACTAATTTTCATACAATTTTTTACATTAGTAAATACTCTACGTATTAAAAAAAAATTATTTCAGACAAGTAAACGGCAGTTAAAAATATAAAAATTTTTATTTCTGCATTTAAAAGCTGCATATATAACAATTATCTTCTGGCTTTAAGTGGAGGACCATTGATTATTCAAATTACCATATTTGATTTATTTACATTACTTTAATAACTTCTTGTTTTTGAAACTAATTTCATATACTTCAAATAAGAGCATTAAATGAGAAATTCGGGGTTTGCTACACTTCGCTTGCAAATGGCATTTGCTCATTTTAGCTTTTCTTTTCTTTTTTCCATAACGCTGATCAATGATATTATTTAAATTGGAAAGCAATTCGTAGAATTAAATTGCACATCCTTGTGTGTATCGCAAGTGATGCACTTGTATATGCTCATTTTTAAAATTCTTTAATAACAGTTTTTAGTAACTGTAATCTCTCGAAGTAAAATCAAAATATGAACTGCATCCAAATGGGTCTCGAATTTATAAAATAGATATCACGCGATTAGAAACATAGTAAAAAATTCAAATAAATTAAGAGTTTATGTGCGAACTTCAAAATATTCAATATTTGCATACCCATTTATATTGTTAACAAAAATAATAAATAAATCAAATCATATTAATTTAAAAAAAGATTAATAAGCATGTTTATTTATTTTAGCATTACATTTCATTTTTATATGATTTACCGTATTTCCTCTATTAGAACCCCCGGGGGTTCTATTTTTCAACCCCCCCCAAAAAGGGGGGTTCTATTAGAGGGGTGGGGGGGGGTTCTATTAGAGGGGGGGGGGGGGCTTTATTTTCCAACCTTTTTTTTTCAGAAAATATTAACAAAATTTGCAATTTTTGCACAAATTTTTGGCAAAATTTGGACTATTTTGACCATTTTTTCTGTCAAAATCAATGACAGAACAGCAATTTTATTATTAAATAACAAAATTTTTTGATATCTATAAGTTACCCAATCATTTTTTGGGAAACCCTTGCTAAAAAATAGAAATTATTGATGCCTTCAACAATTGTTGAAAATTCCCAATTTTTTCTCAGCAAAATTGGAAGAATTTTAAAAAAATGCATAGGTAACTCAACTTAAATTTTGAGATTTTAAATGAAATAAAGTTTTAAAAATGCAAAAAATTAGGACTTTTTTACTTTTTGAGATGGTTTCTCCATTTAAAAAATTTAAAATTAATGTCAATTTTTTTGTCAATTAATTTTCACAAAAAGTCGTGACTATTTTTAAAATGAATATTTTTAAACAGTTTAAAAGTTATGACGCTTTTTATTTTTAGAGAAATTTATTTTGATTTCAAAAATAAATTCGAATCAGACCTCTAGATTCCAACCCCGGACCGGAATACAAACATTTTTTGGTAAAAATCAAAATTTTCTAAAAATTAATTTTGGCAGCAAAATCATTTAAAAAGCTTAAAAACAATAAAAAACAAGTAATGCTTGAATTCATGCTTTTTCAATGAAGGCCAAATGTGGCGGGAGGCTCATTAAAACTCTTATAAAAGAGCCGGAATGACAATTTAGAACTTTTTTGAATTTTCATTTTTTTACAGGAATCCACTGAATTTTTTAAAATTCATATCTTTGCTTAAAGTTGGCCAATGACTTATATACTTTGAGATAAAAATAGAAAAAAATAAAGAAAAATTTTTGCGCTAGAGTTATTTTCACAATTTTGAAAAATCCAAAAAGTATGGCTAATTTTGGGAAAAAAAAATTCAAAAATTGGGGGGGGGGCTCTATTAGGGGGGGGGGGGGGGGGGGGGTTCTATTTGAGGGGGGGGGGGTTCTATTTGAGGGGGGGGGGGTTCTAATAGAGGAAATACGGTAACTTATCGTCTAACACCCAAACTTCGGTAATTACGATAGCCCCATTGGCTAACAAGATTTGTATTCTAAAACCAGAGTTTTGTATAAAAATTATAACAATTTAGTCATATAACTTATCTAATTAAAATGTAAAAAAGAATTATAAAAAATTAAAAAATCAACCAATTTAAAATCTCTAAGGCTAGAATGGCTTAATGAAAAAAATGATCGCAAATAGATTAAATAACTGATTGAATAATAAGAATATTTTTATTTCTTTTTTTTTAACTTAAAATTTTCAACTAATTACCAACAATATCACAATGTAAAATAAAGTTACAAATCAACTGATGCATAAGTTAAAATGAAATTTAAAATAATTGATCCTATAAAAGCAAAAAACTAAATTTCTTCTTTTGAACATCGCACAATTTGTTTAAAATTTAAATTGATTTATTTAATAGAATAGATTTTAGGTAGCGATTTTTATGTACAGTAGTAATAGCAAGATCAATAAAATTAAAAATTTACAAAAAGTAATTCAATAAGAGAAAACAGCAAGGTAATATAATGATGAGCTTACTGGGCGTTGCCCTTTTGGGTGGGGATAATTTTTGCTGCACACTTACTCACAAGCCGGTAACCGAAGAATGGGGAAACCCTATTCCGTCATCTATGATGGGTCCTCCAAGTAACAGGGAACTACCCTAAACTATCGCTAAACGTGTATGAAGCTGAAATAGCAGAAAGAAGACAATTTTTATATCCCCCCTACGTTGCATAGCTACCTTATTGGGTAAAACTCCATATTTATTCACTTCATCTTTAGAAAACGCCAATTTAAATTATATAATTTAAACAAACTTATTTTTATTCTAATATTTTTATTAGTTAATAATTTTAACTTTTAATAAATCTGTAAAGTTTGTAGTATTTTAACTTTTTCCCTATTATTTTCTGAATGTTTTTTAAGTGATTAATTTATTTCGAAGCACTTTGTTAGAATTTGATATTTTAATTTTATCCTTTTGCGGAGTAATCATTTTTAAAAATAGAATTGGGAATAATATTTCTGTTTTTTGGATTAATTACAAGTAAATTTTTCTTTTAGATTTTACAATAAATTGCGCGACTGGGCTAACTTCAAACTTGAAAAGCTGTAAATGGTTGTTTGCAAAAATTAAAAAAAATAATTCCAAATAATTTTTGGTTGCGCTTTTTTATTTTTTTGTTAAATTTAAGTTTTTGCAATATTTTCTATTCATGAATACCCTCACTATATTTTTTTGAGAAAATAGAAATGTTGTTTAATATTGCACTTATTTCGTGTTTATACAATGTAAATAATAAATCAATTTAATATAAGTAAAAAAATTATGCAATACGATTTTAATATTTTGGTCTTATTTTTTCTTTTAATGTCCTCAGCGGGTTTTTCATCGCACGCTTATATTAATTACACACTCCCAACTTACCAAAACTAATTTTCATACAATTTTTTACATTAGTAAATACTCTACGTATTAAAAAAAAATTATTTCAGACAAGTAAACGGCAGTTAAAAATATAAAAATTTTTATTTCTGCATTTAAAAGCTGCATATATAACAATTATCTTCTGGCTTTAAGTGGAGGACCATTGATTATTCAAATTACCATATTTGATTTATTTACATTACTTTAATAACTTCTTGTTTTTGAAACTAATTTCATATACTTCAAATAAGAGCATTAAATGAGAAATTCGGGGTTTGCTACACTTCGCTTGCAAATGGCATTTGCTCATTTTAGCTTTTCTTTTCTTTTTTCCATAACGCTGATCAATGATATTATTTAAATTGGAAAGCAATTCGTAGAATTAAATTGCACATCCTTGTGTGTATCGCAAGTGATGCACTTGTATATGCTCATTTTTAAAATTCTTTAATAACAGTTTTTAGTAACTGTAATCTCTCGAAGTAAAATCAAAATATGAACTGCATCCAAATGGGTCTCGAATTTATAAAATAGATATCACGCGATTAGAAACATAGTAAAAAATTCAAATAAATTAAGAGTTTATGTGCGAACTTCAAAATATTCAATATTTGCATACCCATTTATATTGTTAACAAAAATAATAAATAAATCAAATCATATTAATTTAAAAAAAGATTAATAAGCATGTTTATTTATTTTAGCATTACATTTCATTTTTATATGATTTACCGTATTTCCTCTATTAGAACCCCCGGGGGTTCTATTTTTCAACCCCCCCAAAAAGGGGGGTTCTATTAGAGGGGTGGGGGGGGGGGGGGGGGTTCTATTAGAGGGGGGGGGGGGGGGGGGGGCTTTATTTTCCAACCTTTTTTTTCAGAAAATATTAACAAAATTTGCAATTTTTGCACAAATTTTTGGCAAAATTTGGACTATTTTGACCATTTTTTCTGTCAAAATCAATGACAGAACAGCAATTTTATTATTAAATAACAAA
Source organism: Globodera pallida (assembly GCA_020449905.1). Classification (NCBI taxonomy): domain Eukaryota; kingdom Metazoa; phylum Nematoda; class Chromadorea; order Rhabditida; family Heteroderidae; genus Globodera; species Globodera pallida. Next base: position 866,640 of record JAIXHY010000005.1, on the reverse strand, counting down.
ATTTTTTGATATCTATAAGTTACCCAATCATTTTTTGGGAAACCCTTGCTAAAAAATAGAAATTATTGATGCCTTCAACAATTGTTGAAAATTCCCAATTTTTTCTCAGCAAAATTGGAAGAATTTTAAAAAAATGCATAGGTAACTCAACTTAAATTTTGAGATTTTAAATGAAATAAAGTTTTAAAAATGCAAAAAATTAGGACTTTTTTACTTTTTGAGATGGTTTCTCCATTTAAAAAATTTAAAATTAATGTCAATTTTTTTGTCAATTAATTTTCACAAAAAGTCGTGACTATTTTTAAAATGAATATTTTTAAACAGTTTAAAAGTTATGACGCTTTTTATTTTTAGAGAAATTTATTTTGATTTCAAAAATAAATTCGAATCAGACCTCTAGATTCCAACCCCGGACCGGAATACAAACATTTTTTGGTAAAAATCAAAATTTTCTAAAAATTAATTTTGGCAGCAAAATCATTTAAAAAGCTTAAAAACAATAAAAAACAAGTAATGCTTGAATTCATGCTTTTTCAATGAAGGCCAAATGTGGCGGGAGGCTCATTAAAACTCTTATAAAAGAGCCGGAATGACAATTTAGAACTTTTTTGAATTTTCATTTTTTTACAGGAATCCACTGAATTTTTTAAAATTCATATCTTTGCTTAAAGTTGGCCAATGACTTATATACTTTGAGATAAAAATAGAAAAAAATAAAGAAAAATTTTTGCGCTAGAGTTATTTTCACAATTTTGAAAAATCCAAAAAGTATGGCTAATTTTGGGAAAAAAAAATTCAAAAATTGGGGGGGGGGCTCTATTAGGGGGGGGGGGTTCTATTTGAGGGGGGGGGGGGGGGGGGTTCTATTTGAGGGGGGGGGGGGTTCTAATAGAGGAAATACGGTAACTTATCGTCTAACACCCAAACTTCGGTAATTACGATAGCCCCATTGGCTAACAAGATTTGTATTCTAAAACCAGAGTTTTGTATAAAAATTATAACAATTTAGTCATATAACTTATCTAATTAAAATGTAAAAAGAATTATAAAAAATTAAAAAATCAACCAATTTAAAATCTCTAAGGCTAGAATGGCTTAATGAAAAAAATGATCGCAAATAGATTAAATAACTGATTGAATAATAAGAATATTTTTATTTCTTTTTTTTTAACTTAAAATTTTCAACTAATTACCAACAATATCACAATGTAAAATAAAGTTACAAATCAACTGATGCATAAGTTAAAATGAAATTTAAAATAATTGATCCTATAAAAGCAAAAAACTAAATTTCTTCTTTTGAACATCGCACAATTTGTTTAAAATTTAAATTGATTTATTTAATAGAATAGATTTTAGGTAGCGATTTTTATGTACAGTAGTAATAGCAAGATCAATAAAATTAAAAATTTACAAAAAGTAATTCAATAAGAGAAAACAGCAAGGTAATATAATGATGAGCTTACTGGGCGTTGCCCTTTTGGGTGGGGATAATTTTTGCTGCACACTTACTCACAAGCCGGTAACCGAAGAATGGGGAAACCCTATTCCGTCATCTATGATGGGTCCTCCAAGTAACAGGGAACTACCCTAAACTATCGCTAAACGTGTATGAAGCTGAAATAGCAGAAAGAAGACAATTTTTATATCCCCCCTACGTTGCATAGCTACCTTATTGGGTAAAACTCCATATTTATTCACTTCATCTTTAGAAAACGCCAATTTAAATTATATAATTTAAACAAACTTACGTAAAACAATGAATACAATATTTACTTTCATCACTTTAGACAAAACCATATTCGAAACATGAAAAAATATTCCTATTTAAGAGGCGATTCTAAGTTTTTATAAACTGTTTTAAAGACAGTCATTTAAATCTAGATTTATCGTTAAATATGTTTTGATGTAAAAAAAGTGGTGCAAACAAAAAATAATCGATAATTATTCAAATTTCAATTAATCTTAATTATGACAATGGATACGTTAAATTAATTCACTAATGCTGTCAACATTTAATTAACTGTAAATACCATTTTTAAGCCCCCGAAAATATAAAGTAAATAACGATTATTCCATTTAAAATAATTACCCAAACAGACATTTCGTCAAAAAATTAAACACAAATTCAGATAAATCAATATTCAACTGAAACAAAGTGGGGAAAATATTGTATTAAATTTTAAAATCCAGTACATATATATATTATTGATACTTTAAATTCGAGTGCCAAAAACAATAAATATTCTTATTGCGTTAAAAAACCAATCGAAACATTAATAATTTTTATAAACAAAATGGATAAATTAGAAAGTGTTTTTTTAACTATAAAGCCACAGTGATTTCAAAAATATCTAAAATCTATTTTAATTATGCTTGAATAAAAAATAAAAATTTGGAGTTCAGATTTGTGCAGCTTTAGCACAACGCACGTGTGATAATTGAAAAATTATAATATTTCTTAACTTTGTTTTGAAAAGAATAATACTTAGCAAATTAATTAATGCTTTGAAACTATCTTAAATAAAATCATTGTATATCTAAAATGCAAAAAAAAACAGTTTCTTTATCGATCAAAAAGCTAAAAATACTTACAAAAACAGCTAATTGCATACAATGCAATATTTACTAAAAGCGTACAAAATAATGCCTATCCAAAATTATTATTAATTGCTAAACCACTCAGCAAAATTTTTTGGATTAAAAAGTAAAAATTCACTAGAGCGTTACATTTAGTACAATATATATAAAAAATGTGGTATATTCTACTTAATTTTTTAAAAAAAGCCGACAAATATTACATTATAATCCGGCCCTAACATTGCACCTATCATGAATTATTGAGACATGGCGTACAAATTGATAGTCCATGGAATGTGTTCGACGGTTGCATGATTAAAAAATATTATAATAAGTATTTTCGTTCAGATACAGAGATAAAAAACTGAAATAAAGTGCCGACAAAAAATCCTAGTCTGTAATGAGTATCACTCTTTCATTTATTTATTCTATAAATTGATATATTTCTATAACTAAAATTAAACGAATTTACCAGCTCTGATTGTGAAAATTGCAGCTCTTCCATGCTCACTTTCAAATACATATTCAATATAAATTTAACAATTATTTTCACTGTTTTTTTTAGTTTTTGCTATTTTTACAATTTGTTCTATTTATTATTTTAGATAATTTTGTTTTCCGTGGAATAATTTTTCGTGACTCTTTCTGCAACAGTATTGAATTTAAAAATAAAAATGAAACTCCCGAATGTTGAAACGAATTTGTTTTTTATTTAATACATAAAATTTACATTACCTATTAATTTCAATGTTCAATTTTCAATTTTATAGCACTTGCGGGTAAGGCGCTTAGCATCTGCATCGATGATCGTTGTGTCTGACGTTAAAAATATTTACTTTATCAATCCTATTTGTGATATTCAAATTGTTGTATACAAGATGAGCCCATTGGGGGAAAACAAAACTTTAAGTTTTAAAATTTTTTTTATGTATTCAGGTGTGAAGAACATTTATATATAACTTATGTATACTTTGTTTATCAATTGTTGTTAAAATCATTGCAGTATTTATCCATTTTCCTCGCCCGTACGCATAATCCTTCTAATGATTTTATAATTTAAAAGTATTCATCAACTGAGCCCAGTACGACCGTTTCCATCATGGAATGGGTGTATATGTATATGGACGGCAATTTTATGTATCATAATTTTTGTGTTTTAAAATATCATTTATTTACTTTGAAGAATTATTTATGCTTTTAATTTCATTAATAAAAATGTTTTTAAATGCATCTTTTAAATATTAATTTCAAAATAAATTTGTTCTTAATAAAACTATATAATTAAGAGTGTAACAATTTTGCTTAGATTGATTATTAATAATTTCTAGAAGCAGTATAAATAAGTAAACGTTAAGAACATAGACCTTGCGCTATGCTGGAATCATGGGCAAAAGATTAAAATCGAATAGTTTTCAATCATTTGTTAAATAATTTAATTCACCGTTCGTCTTTTAAGAAATTGCGCGCTTCCATCGAGCATTCTTTGGGCTGCTCGTTTAGTGGGAAATTAACAAAAATTGCGATATTTGGCTACTCTGAATTGTCGACTAGTAAAAATTTAATTAATTCAATGCAAAATGTAAAACTTGAACTTTTGAGGCTGTAAAATGAAATTAATTTAAAAACAATTATTTTTACCTTAATTATATTCCATCATAAAAGTAAAATTTATTACAATATTCATTATTGATACCATGTTTTTTGTGTCTAGATAGATGCATGCACTTCATGACCCCGACTTTTGTTTTTTATTTAATTGTTTTTGCATTTTGCGAATCATATGTTGATAGTTTTTGATTAATAATTGCTTCCATTAAAGTGCAGAAAATTTTGTTATTTTTTATTTTAAAATTAATTAATGGTGTATTTATATTTTTTTGTAGTTAATATTGTCTTGCGTTTTAATATTAAAATAGGATTTCTGATTATACTTCACAAAGTTACGATTTGATTTAGTAGCAATATTAATTAACTTTAAATTATTTGTATATATTTGTGAGTGGAAGTTGATTCTTGCAATTATTAATCCTTATTAATTTATATTATCATGCTGTTTAAAAAAGTTGACGGGCCGGGATTTTAAGGAAAACCCAGGACTGGAAAAATTCAAGGTCAACAAACCGGGACTAATGGACAAAAACAAAGAAATATTGGTAAAAAACCGGGACCACTATAAGGAAGTTTTAAAGGATTTATGAAAAACCGGACCAAAATTCAGTTGTAGATCTGATTTTTGTTCTTTCACTCGTTGTCGCATGTGTTTATGCCAATATATTTTTTACCGTTTTTGTGTTGCATTTAAAACAATAATTATGTAACCAATGTATGGCTGACTATGGGGCGTGCAGTTGAAAGAGAGAACATTGGGGCACGCGGGCTTTAAAATTAATATTTAATTACATTTTGATGAATCTAAAGTAATGTCACGTGCATTTGTTAGCCAAATTTGGCTTTCTTAATAAAAAATTGCAAAAATTTTTTCTAAAGTGAAATTTTCATGGTAATATTCTTTATTACATTAAACATTTTATTTTTTGGTGTTATGGTTATTTTAATTTAAAAATTGGCTTTTTAATAATTTAAGCCTTTAATCAATTAGCCTATAATATATGAAGGGTGTAATCAATAAATTATTTTTTGCGATGGAAATGTAATTTTAAGATTTAAAGATCGGTTAAAAAATCAATTTAAATTGCTCTAAAACATAATAATTCGGCGGTTTTGTGAGATTAATAACACTCAATCTATGAGAATTTTGCACGATGGTTAATAAATTGATTGATTTTAATTTTCAAACTTATTGTATAAAGAAAGTGGATTTTTGATAAATTTATTTCTCATTACCTTACCTTTTATATTATCAATATTATTAGAAGGAATAATTAATTCATGATGTCCCTTCCTTTCCATGATCATTATGACGGGATTAGGCGTCGTCCGTCTGAGCCTGGTATCGGCCAGCAATCTGTAAATTCCATATTGAAGTACACGTCCCAATTGGACAGTGGTTGCATGAGTAAAAAGAGAAAAAAAAAATGCGAATTATCATTTTTCAAAAGCAAACCGAGATTTAGCTTTATGTTTTCATTTGTATATCTTATTTTGACTTAAATCAAAAAATTAATTCAATAAATATTTTTATTAAAGTATTGATATGTCGGAAGATGTTGAAATATAGTGTAATTTTTCTGAATAAAACGTAAAATCAATTCTCGTCGTCGTAGAAAGGAGAAAAAGATTGCCTTAATATTTCTTGTAATAAACAAAACATAAAAAATTTATAAAATAAATTATAATTTGAATTCCAAATTTTTCTAAACCTTCCAAAGAACCATAGAATTTCTAATCAGATAAAATCTACATTCCACTTACTGAATCGCTTTCTTTTGCTGATGAAAAGAAGGCATTACTGTTAGAGTCGCTACTAATGAAATAGTTTATTGATTATTGAGAATTCGACAATATCTTCTATATTAAAAATATTTTATAAAAAAACCTATTAAAAAACCCAGCTTTAAAAGAAAAATTAAAATAAATAAATGGATTAGTTACAGAGTCAAACAGTGAATACCATTTAACTTATAGAAAAAAAGCGTGCTGGGTCGTTTCCTAAATTCCGCCACTATGGGCGTTTCCTAAATCCGCCAGGGCGTTTCCTAAATCCGCCACATACACTTTATGAAGTAGTTTTAGACATCATAACTTTATTCATACTGCACTAAATCAGTTAAACCTTATACCATTGGAAAACTCTAAATGAGTAGAAACTATTTGAAAATTTAAGTTTAAATTTTAACTCTACCAAAAATGAATCTGCCCAGGTATAAAAATATTTAATGTATTGCGTGCATTATAAATAATAAATTATTCGTTTCTAAACTTGAAATATATTTAGCGTCATCGTGTTGCTGGGCCTTTAAATACTGCATAGAATGAGTTCAAAGTAATATTATTTAAAATAAAATTATGAATAATAAATATTTATTATTTTTGCTCTGCTGTATTTCTTTTGCTAGCGTTAAATATATTTTGCATTAAGCATTTTCAAATGATAAAAATGTGGGAATGTTTTATTTACCAAATTTAAATATTATTTATGTTAACCTTTACCATTTTCATCATCAAGTTTTATACTGTTTTGAAATAAATTTAATCATTTATAAAATAAGTTTAGTTTGAAATTTAAATGTTACTGTATTGAAATGACAAATTTGTTGACTCGTCTTGAATTTAAATAATCATTTTTTATTTTTTATATATTAAAGTTTATCTAAATTGGCACTTTAGAAATGATGTTGTCGCCATTTTTATTTGTAAAATTAAAGTCTTTTTTTAATTTAATTTTGTTTGAATTTTTATCTTTGAATGAAATTCTTTTAATAAATAAGATTTTTTTGTTTTTATCATGTTTGTGTTTTAAGTTTCTTTAGTAGACTAAAAAAAAAGAAGGTTTTTGCTGATTTCTTATTTTATTAGATTAAATTTTTCTTAAATCAAGGGGATTCGTTTTTTAGTAAAACCATAACAAGAATCGTTAACATGCTCAATAAGAATGATTTTTAATTCAATAAATTGATTATTAATTATTGCATATTTTATCATGTTTTACGCATTAGATTAAATTCGTCTAAATTTTTGTAGGCGGCCCAACAGTCACTAATGATTGTTGTACCCGGTAGAATCCACTTGCGAATCAGCGGCAGAAGTGTTGCAGAATCCCTAATATAGTTAAATAATCCCTTTTTAGCGAGAATTTCAATTTTACACCTTTTTTCGACTTTTTCCATAAACACTCTTCCCGACTCTCTTTCCACGCCACCAAAAACCCATGAGCCCTCAACATAATGACCGCGGTGAAATTTACGCTTCCCAAACTTTGACTCATCAATTTCTACGGTACGCCCAGCGCCTCCCAGCTTTTTTGCATTTTCCAAACAGCTTTATATTTAAAAATTTTTATATTAAATTATTGGCATTCTTGCAATTTTAGGTAAAAATTTGCTGTCATTATTTGTCATATGCAGTGAATTTTGTTTTCAACTTTGGGGTTGTTATTTCAGTATATTATTGTATTTATATAAATGAAAAATGGTAATAATTGTTTTTAATAGATTGTTATCTGTAAATCTTTCTTTATTTTTTTGGTGTCAATTTGTTAATCACGTTTTTTAAATTAACATTTTCATTATACTCACGTGAAGGATTGCGTTGTGTTAACGATTTGTTCGCTGACATGTGCATAAGCTATGAATATTCCACAATTCAATGATCCGTCTTTTCTGTGTTTAATTTTAATTATTGGATTTTTGGTTTATGTAAGATTTGCATAATAATAACAAATCGATACTTTGGTTTAATTTGATAATTAAAGTTATAATTTTAAATTTCAAAATTTTGTGACGATTTACCAATTATAATGCTTGTTTCTAATCTATAAATTTTAACATGTTGATAATTTTTGGAATATTTAAGACTTTTTTGCTGCTATAATTATTATTTTATCAAATTTGGAAGATGTGTTATTATTTTTTTAATTGTATGATTATGATTTGTAGATTTTTGGGGTTAAAAAAATTCTAGACTTTCATTGTCATACAATAAATTTTGTGGTTTATTAATTTTTGTAGTCCATCAATTTCTGGCTGAATAAAATTATTTAAAAAAAGAATATTTAGTGTGTAAAATAAATATATTTTATAAAGGGTAATTTTTATATTAATGACGATCTCCGTGGAGATTTTTGATTGGTTGTAAAATTTTTCAATATTTTTTCTCCTTTTTTGTCTTGTCTGTTGTGTAAAAAAAATTTAATCGATGTTTCAGGCAAATGATATGCAATATATATTTGTTTAATACAATTTTTGTCGTTCAACAGCCACAAGTGTTTTGTATTACTGGCGTTTTGGTCCTCCAATCGCACCCCTCCGTCACATTTTCATTCCAACGTCTTAAATTTCAAAAAAAAATTTAATTGAATGATTTTATAATTAATTTTAACTAATTTAATTTTAACTAAATTTTAATCTTTATATTATGTTAAATGTCAGATAGGTGTCATGTGCACTATTAACTAATCAAGGCAAGCAAGTATTCATCGTTTTTGTTAGTGTTTAATCCAAACTTATCAATTTATGAGTATCAAAGTTACGGTTAACCTTTAAGTTTATACTGCCTGTTGGAATTTTCAGATATTTTACATTTTGCTTTATAGGTTATTGTTTCAGATTTGTTTAAATTTTGTAACCAATATTTTCAAGCAATGGACATAGCCTTTGACGTCCCACACTTAATACAGTCATCCTCCTGACAAGTATCCCCATGTTCACAGAGCATCATCAAAAAGAAGTGGTGTTTTTTATACTTTTGCATAATGTAAAATTTTTTCGTTTAAGTGCTGTTTTCTAAGTCTCTTCAAAACTATATTTATCAAGAATTGTGATTAGATAAACCCTTAGACTGTTTTTTAGTTGTTGTTTTTGCTTTATTGCTTATTTCGTTAAATTTTAACAGATATTTACCGGCCACTTATTGATGAGTTTTTAAAATTAATTGCTTTTTATAAAAAATCTTATTAATCCAGAGCCTAAGATGTTTGACTTACATTATAATATGAATATTTTAATTTTATTTAATTAAGTATATTTGAGATAATTCATTTTTAATTTATATATATAATTTTTTTATTATATTTAATAATAAAAACATTCTTGGGGTTTTTTAATATGGTATCATTATTAGGCATTTGATGTTTTATTTTTATCTCATTTAATTTTGGTATCATTGTATCAATTTTATTAATATTTAATTTTTAACTTTTTTAGTAAAGACATTCTGTCAATGTGAAGAGATATCATTGCTAAACATATACAATTGAAGCAAGCCCACAGGGAGCGCAACTGCAATCAAACAGGTTCTGTCCAGTTAGTCCGAAAGAAACTCCACTGTGCAATCGTCGCCCGTCTTCAACCAGAAGCCTGACAGGTATCAGAGAGGTCGCATCCCAGATCAATTCACAGATGAACTTCGCAAGGAGACTTGCGTTTTGTTAATTAAGGGTTATTTATGTTTGTAAAAATATAATTTAATAGTTGACTAAAGTAAGAAAACTAACGGTCATACTTTTTTTTAAATATTTGATTTTTGATTTTTTATATTTACGTTTTAATTTTGATAAATGTCAAAGCTTTGTATGACTCTGTCCGCGTCTCGAAAAAGTGTTCCGAAAACAATACGTCTGCGATATGTTCCTTGTGGCGGTAGCCTATTGCTTAAGTTTTTTGACGACTTTTTTCATTTGGTATCACATCTTTTTCCAGCATTGTTTATTAATTGAGTTTTTAATAAGAAAATGTTTAACTTGAATGGTTGCTTTTGAAAGAGATTTAATTAATTTGTTTTAATCCCCAAACATCAACGGTTGATCCAAAATCGCAGGTGATTGGCATAAATGCTATGCTTTATTTGGACAACATATTTCTTTATAGATAATTATTATTTTTTAATTAAGATTTGGTATGTTAACTTTTGGTAAGATATATTTCTTATTGATGTTAAATTTGCCTTTAACTGGATTTGCTTTTTGTATGTGAATTTCAGCGCACGGCATTTTTCGTTTTAAACATGTTTTAATTATTTTTATCCGGGCTTCATAAAATTTTATTATTACCTATTTGATTTACAATTTTTGATATTCATTATTGGTGTTCTTAAAGTTATAAAGTTTTCTAAAAAATTCAAATTCAGCTTTTTTTAATTTATAATTATAATTAAACACTAATTTTTTCTTCTTTTAGCAGATCCGCCTGACATCGATAGAGAGAAATACATATGTGGGGCTAGAGAAAGTGAGAAAACAAAAGCCAGCGAAGAATCGTATTTTTTTTTTATAATTTTTCTATTTGAAATAATTTACATTAACTTTTAAATGTGTTCATTATTAATTAATGATAACAATATATTAAAAAAATCAAAAGTATATATATGTTTAAATAACACCATGAATTCTTAAACCCTTGATGCCCGATGCCGCCGGGCACATTGGTGAATTTTTTGACATGCCAACTGTTTTTTTGGACCACCAATATTAACATAAGATTGCTTTATTAAATCTTCAATCATATTTTTTGTGTTTTTAAATTTGTATTGTATTTTTTTTGTTACTTATTTTGAAATTTATAATTAATTTTGGGTTTATTGTTGATTTTACTTTGTTGCATTAATTTATACTTTTTATTCAAATTCCAATACAATATTTATTGATCTTTTTTAAATGATGCGGCATTACATTGTAAAAAGAATGCTGCATATTAAAACGTTATATCTTTTTAGGTAATGCATCAATTGATTCTGTATAATTTTTTGAAATATGAAACATGTAATAAAGTATATTATATGTTTTTAAATTTATCTCTTATACTTTCATATTTTTTGGTATTAGGTGTGAAGTTTCTCTTTTAAGATAAGGTGTGTTTCTCATAAAAACATTGAAAAGTTATGGACTGCTGCTGCAACAGTCACACATTACACCCTTAACACCAGAGTGGACTGTACTCCCCAGGATTAACTGGTTTAACTCTGGTGGCAGGCTGCCAAACCAAGCAAAGTGGACAACACCTTTCTTTGCAAGGTCCCAAGCGAAGTGGATGACACCTTAACTTCGCAAGGCCCCAAGCAAAGTGGATGACACCTTAACTTTGCAAGGGGAGGCATATGCAAGTATGGACTACGGCAGCATCAGCCCCCATCGCACCCTTAACACCAGAGTGGACTTCTGGTGCCAGGCTGCCAAACCAAGCAAAGTGGACAACACCTTTCTTTGCATGGTCCCAAGCGAAATGAGGTGCACCGTTACAACGCAAGGTCCCAAGCAAAGTGGACTTTGCACCTTAACTTTGCAAGGTTCCAAGCGAAGTGGATGACACCTTAACTTCGCAAGGCCCCAAACGAAGTGGATGACACCTTAACTTCGCAAGGGGAGGCATATGCAATGTTTACCACGGTCGCTACGGGTATCTATGACCGTGGGACCTGTGTTGGGGGAAGTCCAAAGGGGGGTGACACCTTTGGCCAACACAGTATACATAGGTGGTGGTGTTCGCGCACAGTTGGCACCCGGTAATCTAATGAGTTTTGGTTTGGGCATAGTGCCGTAAATGGTAGAAGTTGGTTGATGTGCCCTTGACACCGGAGTGGACTGCATTAAACCAAAAGGTTGGCTACCTTAACTCCGGTGCAACAGTGCGGAGTGGACTGCATTTAACCAGAGGCTGCCTGCCTTAAACCCGCACTGTTTGAGGCATTGTAGACGTGCGTTGGCGTGTAGACGTGCTGTTGACGAAAGCTTATATCATTTTTTTTGCAAAGTGGCGGCTGTTGTCATTTGGATTTAAACTATGCTTTTTTAGCAGAAAGATTTAAACTATCATTCAAACAAAAATTGAACAAACTCGCCAATTTTGAGCCGAGTTAAAAATTTTGGAAATTTTGAATTTGTAAGAAAAAATTTTCAAATGCAATTTTCGACCCTTAAACGTTGGAATTGGGACTGTTTGTCTTTTTGACATCAAAGTCTTTTTTGGCACTTCTTAAAAAAACAAAGAAATCCTATATACAAAAAAGATGAACAGCCTCGGGCAATTTTGAGCCGAGTTACAAATTTTTAAAACTTTTAAAAATTTTCCAAATGTTTTTCCGCCAATTTGCTTTCTAAGTTGTAAATCCCCCTACTACGTCCCCCGGTGCCTTCTCAGCCTTTCCCAGCAGTGAAGGAACAGCAAGCTGGACACAACACCGCCGGTGACTACACGCCCTGCGACTTAATGGGCGTGCGGCGCAACTCCGAGTGCCAGCACCGGTTCGGATTTCGTAGGGGGTACCGGTGTGCCAACAGACCCCTATGAAACAAAAAATTTCAACGGAGATGTACTGTGCCCTGTATTGCTTTAAATAGCCTTTTTTGGCTTTTTTTAAAAAAAAGTTGTATAGTTTTCTTGACATCGTGTTTTAGACGTCAATTTAACAAAAAAAAAAATTTGTTTTTTTTTTCTTTTTTTTTTTCTTTTTTTTTCCTTTTTTTTCTTTTTTTTTCTTTTTTTCTCTTTTTTTTTGTAAAAAACATTTCTTTTACAAATATTTCATTCCAAGCAAAACATTGTTTTGTTTCGCAACAACAAATTTCAAAATTTTGTGCCAACCAAGGCACAGTAACATCTCCAGTACTACTGGAAGACCAAAATTATGGTGCGCGAACACCTGACCCTGCCGCGCGGCGACCGGTTAAGAAAACCGCGTCCGGCAAGGGTCCTTCAGCGTCGGCCGGGCATTGAGCCCGGCCGGGCTGGCTGGAGCGCTCAATATGATTGCTCAACCGGTTGTGAAGAGGAAGGATTTTGGCTTCACTTAACAAATTTCCCCAGCAAATGTCGGATAGGGTGCGTCACTGCAGGAATTACGCTCGTATGTCTGCACGTTCTCTCTCTTTTGCACACTATTTCGTCGAAATTTAATATCTCGCTTCTTTTTCACATTTTCTTAAACAAAGTATATATATTTAGCATCAGAAAAAAACGCCGATTCTAACCAACAAAAAATTAAGTTGCTGGCGATAAAATAAGCAAAGTTATGTTTTGGTCAATTTTGGCCAAAAAATTGAAAAATAAAAATTTTTGTTTTTCATTTTTATACAATAAAATTAATATATTTTGAAAGAGAAAAAAAAACTGATTTTAGAAAACAAAAAATTAAGTTGCTGGCGATAAAATAAGCAAAGTTATGTTTTGGCCAATTTTGGCCAAAAAATTGAAAAAATAAAAATTTTTACTTTTCATTTTTATACAATGAAATTAATATATTTTGAAAGAGAAAAAAAAACTATTTTAGAAAACAAAAAATTAAGTTACTGGCGATAAAATAAGCAAAGTTATGTTTTGGTCAATTTTGGCCAAAAAATTGAAAAATAAAAATTTTTGTTTTTCATTTTTATACAATGAAATTAATATATTTTGAAAGAGAAAAAAAAACTGATTTTAGAAAACAAAAAATTAAGTTGTTGGCGATAAAATAAGCAAAGTTATGTTTTGGCCAATTTTGGCCAAAAAATTGAAAAATAAAAATTTTTACTTTTCATTTTTAAACAATAAAATTAATATATTTTGAAAGAGAAAAAAAAGCTGATTATAGCAAAAAAAAAGTTGAGTTGCTTGTGTTAAAATTGGCAAAGTTATGCTTTGATCAATTTTGGCCAAAAAATTGAAAAATAAACATTTTTATTTTTCATTTTTATACAATTAACTTAACATATTCTGAAAGAGGAAAAAAAGATGATTATAATAAAAAAAAAATTAAGTTGCTGGCAATAAAAAGGGCAAAGTTATGTTTTGATCAAGTTTGGCCAAAAAATTGGTTATCAGTTTTTTGTACGTTTTATTCATTGTTTTTAATTTACAAACTCTCAAGCAACAAGTTCCACCGGTAAAGAACAACTGTGTTCCAATTTGCCGCAACGGTTATCAGCTTTTTGTACGTTTTGTTCATTGTTTTTCACAAAGTCTCAAAATAAATTAAAATTACAGGCGCCAATCATTACAGCAAGAAACATTGGTTTATTTTCTCCGCAGCAACTGTTATCTCACACTTTTGTAAGCTTTTTTATTATTTTCCGCCTACAACCCTTCAAATAAATTCAATTACATCAATTACCTATTGCTGCAAAAAACTGTTTCAATTTTCCAATTTGTTATTTTATTTTATTATATATTTATGTACAAAGCTCAACTCCAGAAGGTGTTACGTTTACTCGACGGGCGGAGTGAAAAATCTCCTAAAACCTTTTTAGTTAGGTTACTTCCAAGACTTGTGTTTACATAGTCCAAGCTTGGTTGTAACTGACTAAATTTGGCTTTTATTAATCATCCGACAGCGACTGCTATTCTACACCTAAATACCAAAAACTTCCGCGCCTTATGACACACGGGTTTGCCTGTTTAACCTCCATACGCGTCCTCGCCGCGTGTGTTGCCCACTCATTTTCCATTGGCGCATGCTAATTGGGTAAATGAGGCCAAGTATGGTGAAAAACAGGAGTCTACAAATTTTACTATTTATCAAATCGCATTATTTCACTGCAATCTCCAACAGCCGGCTCCATATTATACAAAACTTTTACTCTGCAATTTAAAACCACCAAATCCTTTACTCCTTTACCCTATGAGTCTAATTAGGTTCTATGCTGCCACTATTTCCTGTTAAAAGTTTTCCTTCACCTTTTAATCCCATTTACATTCATTAATTAATTCTTAATTTCCCTTTTTAGCCCAGGTATTATTCCAATTGCAATTTGCTTCTAATTTTTTTTTTGACAGCTATCTTCTTGCTTTCAAACCTCTCTTTTCTTGCTATATTTGGTATGCAAATCTAATGATTTTTCTTTACCTTTTGATCTTTTTTTCAGATCCCATCGCCTGCTTCATCTTTCCTTTCAGTTTATTCCTCTACCCGTCTCCTGCCTTTTATCGTTTTCTTCCTCATTATCCCTCCTCTTTCCCCTCTTTTTTCTTTCTCTTCCCATCATTCCCCTTTCCCGTCCCCCTCCCCCTCCCCCTTATCCCAAACAGCCCTCTTTAGTTGAACCGCGTCGATTCAAATCGCCCCAAAGAAAATTTTTTGCAAAATCCCGGCGAACATTTTCACCCCCCTTTTTTTTGCTAAAATTTGACCTTTGACCACGCCCATCTTTTTTGCGTGCATCACCAGCGACGCGACGACTGTTACGTTTACGTAGAGCGTGGAGTTGCGCACACGATGGCGCCGGACCCGTCCTCCTCCAACTTTTGTGGCACCCGTGCCACAAAGTGCCCAACCCCACCCACAATGGCACTTTTTAACTTTTTGGCTCATGGCATGCGCTACATCCACAGTAGCGCCACATGTTTCATTCTTGCAATAAACAGCTTGACGAACATAAGCAAATGAGCCAGCAAGCATGCGCAGCGCGATGCCATGAGCCGAGCTGTGCCCAGCCAAAGTGCCAAAAACGGCTTTTCCCCTCTCCGGGGTGGAATTCGCTTCATTTTATGCATAGCCGCATGAAATAAAATGCGCTGGATAGCGCGTAAAATTTGATACAACTCTGCTTCACATCCCAGAACTGCTTGAACAAGTTGGAGTGGCGTTTTGGTGGCAGGAAGGGTTTTTCGCGCAAATGGTAACGGCGGTGACTTGGATGTGCGCTAGCCCCCAGGGGGACCCCCCTGGGGTTCAGAGCCGCCCGACTGAAAACATTTTTTTTTCTCTTTTTAAGCAAGAATAATGTTGGGTAAATATTTTTAATAAATATAAAAAAATTTTCTGCATCTTTTAAAATTTAATTTGGCTTTGTGGAGTGAGAAGGTGAATTATTAAAAAAATTTAAAATCATCAATACATAACTTTGCATAATTTATCGCCAGCAACTTGAATTTTTTTTACTATAATCACCTTTTTTTCTTTTTCAAAATATATTAATTTAATTGTATAAATATGAAAAATTAAAATTTTTATTTCCCAATTTTTTGGCCAAACTTGATCAAAACATAACTTTGCCCTTTTTATTGCCAGCAACTTAATTTTTTTTTTATTATAATCATCTTTTTTTCCTCTTTCAGAATATGTTAAGTTAATTGTATAAAAATGAAAAATAAAAATGTTTATTTTTCAATTTTTTGGCCAAAATTGATCAAAGCATAACTTTGCCAATTTTAACACAAGCAACTCAACTTTTTTTTTGCTATAATCAGCTTTTTTTTCTCTTTCAAAATATATTAATTTTATTGTTTAAAAATGAAAAGTAAAAATTTTTATTTTTCAATTTTTTGGCCAAAATTGGCCAAAACATAACTTTGCTTATTTTATCGCCAACAACTTAATTTTTTGTTTTCTAAAATCAGTTTTTTTTTCTCTTTCAAAATATATTAATTTCATTGTATAAAAATGAAAAACAAAAATTTTTATTTTTCAATTTTTTGGCCAAAATTGACCAAAACATAACTTTGCTTATTTTATCGCCAGTAACTTAATTTTTTGTTTTCTAAAATAGTTTTTTTTTCTCTTTCAAAATATATTAATTTCATTGTATAAAAATGAAAAGTAAAAATTTTTATTTTTTCAATTTTTTGGCCAAAATTGGCCAAAACATAACTTTGCTTATTTTATCGCCAGCAACTTAATTTTTTGTTTTCTAAAATCAGTTTTTTTTTCTCTTTCAAAATATATTAATTTTATTGTATAAAAATGAAAAACAAAAATTTTTATTTTTCAATTTTTTGGCCAAAATTGACCAAAACATAACTTTGCTTATTTTATCGCCAGCAACTTAATTTTTTGTTGGTTAGAATCGGCGTTTTTTTCTGATGCTAAATATATATACTTTGTTTAAGAAAATGTGAAAAAGAAGCGAGATATTAAATTTCGACGAAATAGTGTGCAAAAGAGAGAGAACGTGCAGACATACGAGCGTAATTCCTGCAGTGACGCACCCTATCCGACATTTGCTGGGGAAATTTGTTAAGTGAAGCCAAAATCCTTCCTCTTCACAACCGGTTGAGCAATCATATTGAGCGCTCCAGCCAGCCCGGCCGGGCTCAATGCCCGGCCGACGCTGAAGGACCCTTGCCGGACGCGGTTTTCTTAACCGGTCGCCGCGCGGCAGGGTCAGGTGTTCGCGCACCATAATTTTGGTCTTCCAGTAGTACTGGAGATGTTACTGTGCCTTGGTTGGCACAAAATTTTGAAATTTGTTGTTGCGAAACAAAACAATGTTTTGCTTGGAATGAAATATTTGTAAAAGAAATGTTTTTTACAAAAAAAAAGAGAAAAAAAGAAAAAAAAAGAAAAAAAAGGAAAAAAAAAGAAAAAAAAAAAGAAAAAAAAACAAATTTTTTTTTTTGTTAAATTGACGTCTAAAACACGATGTCAAGAAAACTATACAACTTTTTTTTAAAAAAAGCCAAAAAAGGCTATTTAAAGCAATACAGGGCACAGTACATCTCCGTTGAAATTTTTTGTTTCATAGGGGTCTGTTGGCACACCGGTACCCCCTACGAAATCCGAACCGGTGCTGGCACTCGGAGTTGCGCCGCACGCCCATTAAGTCGCAGGGCGTGTAGTCACCGGCGGTGTTGTGTCCAGCTTGCTGTTCCTTCACTGCTGGGAAAGGCTGAGAAGGCACCGGGGGACGTAGTAGGGGGATTTACAACTTAGAAAGCAAATTGGCGGAAAAACATTTGGAAAATTTTTAAAAGTTTTAAAAATTTGTAACTCGGCTCAAAATTGCCCGAGGCTGTTCATCTTTTTTGTATATAGGATTTCTTTGTTTTTTTAAGAAGTGCCAAAAAAGACTTTGATGTCAAAAAGACAAACAGTCCCAATTCCAACGTTTAAGGGTCGAAAATTGCATTTGAAAATTTTTTCTTACAAATTCAAAATTTCCAAAATTTTTAACTCGGCTCAAAATTGGCGAGTTTGTTCAATTTTTGTTTGAATGATAGTTTAAATCTTTCTGCTAAAAAAGCATAGTTTAAATCCAAATGACAACAGCCGCCACTTTGCAAAAAAAATGATATAAGCTTTCGTCAACAGCACGTCTACACGCCAACGCACGTCTACAATGCCTCAAACAGTGCGGGTTTAAGGCAGGCAGCCTCTGGTTAAATGCAGTCCACTCCGCACTGTTGCACCGGAGTTAAGGTAGCCAACCTTTTGGTTTAATGCAGTCCACTCCGGTGTCAAGGGCACATCAACCAACTTCTACCATTTACGGCACTATGCCCAAACCAAAACTCATTAGATTACCGGGTGCCAACTGTGCGCGAACACCACCACCTATGTATACTGTGTTGGCCAAAGGTGTCACCCCCCTTTGGACTTCCCCCAACACAGGTCCCACGGTCATAGATACCCGTAGCGACCGTGGTAAACATTGCATATGCCTCCCCTTGCGAAGTTAAGGTGTCATCCACTTCGTTTGGGGCCTTGCGAAACTCAGGTGCATGCAGTTTACTTTGCCTGGAACCTTGCAAAGTTAAGGTGCAAAGTCCACTTTGCTTGGGACCTTGCGTTGTAACGGTGCACCTCATTTCGCTTGGGACCATGCAAAGAAAGGTGTTGTCCACTTTGCTTGGTTTGGCAGCCTGGCACCAGAAGTCCACTCTGGTGTTAAGGGTGCGATGGGGGCTGATGCTGCCGTAGTCCATACTTGCATATGCCTCCCCTTGCAAAGTTAAGGTGTCATCCACTTTGCTTGGGGCCTTGCGAAGTTAAGGTGTCATCCACTTCGCTTGGGACCTTGCAAAGAAAGGTGTTGTCCACTTTGCTTGGTTTGGCAGCCTGCCACCAGAGTTAAACCAGTTAATCCTGGGGAGTACAGTCCACTCTGGTGTTAAGGGTGTAATGTGTGACTGTTGCAGCAGCAGTCCATAACTTTTCCCCCCTCCCGCGGGCCTGCCCCTAAAAGGTCCATTACACGGCCATAGCTTCACGTAGAGGCCGTGGTTAACATTACATGTGTCATTCCTTGGAAGTTAAGGTGCTTTCCACTTCCTTAGTTTGGCAGCCTAACAGCGGCCTGCTGTCAAGGGTGTAATGGGTGGCTGTTGCAGCCGCAGCCCTTAAGCTTTCCTTCCTCCCCTTCTGAAGGACTGTAATGAACACACAGATTCAAAATCGAAAGTTTATAGACAGGCATTTTAATTGCTGGTAGATTCAAAAAATCAAATTTTAATATTAAACTTAGTCTCTATGTTTGAAGAATTCTGTGTCGTTCTTACGGTCCTTGGATTGTATTTTTCGTTAGGCATTTCATTCCCTCCCCTGTATCGCGTCTACATGAAAGAACAAAAGTGCAAAAGTACAAATATGTAAAAGTGCAAAGGTGCAGAAATGCAATGGTGCAATTGTACAAAATTGTTGAGCGCAATTGTGTTTCTTTCTTTCTTCTCCAAGCAATGTGATATCAGATTTTTGTAAGTTTTGTTTTTACTTTGTCTACAAACACTTCAATAAATTCAAATTACAGGCAGCAAGTTCCTTTGCAAAGTCCAATTGTGTAATAATTTTGCAGCAACGGTTATATCAGCTTTTGGTACGTTTATTTCGACTTGCAAACACTCCAATAAGTTTAAATTACAGGCAGCAAACTTCGTCAACAACCAATTGTGTTATTCCCCCCCCCCTTTCAGCAACAGTTATATCAGTTTTTTGTAAGTTTTGTTTGCTTTTCCTGTTTACAAACTATTAACTACATTTAAATTACAGGCAACAAGTTTTCCTGCCGAGAACAATTGTTTTACAATTTGCAGCAACAGTTATAATCAGTGTCTTTGTACGTTTTGTTTGGCATCAAATCTGTTATAACCTTTCAAAGAAATTCAAATTACAGGCAACAAATTCCACCGGTAAAAACAATTGTGCCAAAATACGCAACGGTTATTATCAGTTTTTTGTATTGTTCATTGTTTTCCATTTACAAACTCTCAAAAAATTTAAATTACAGGCAACAAGTTCCACCGGTAAAGAACAATTGTGTTACAATTTGACGTCTGTTTTTTGTACGTTTTGTTCAGTGTTTTTCATTTACAAACACTCAAAAAATTTAAATTACAGGCAACAAGGTCCACCGGTAAAGAATAATTGTGTTACAATTTACCGCAACAGTTATTATCAGTTTTTTGTACGTTTCGTTCATTCTTTTCAATTTACAAACTCTCAAAAAATTTAGATTACAGGCAACAAGGTCCACCGGTAAAGAACTATTGTGTTACAATTTGCCGTAACGGTTATTATCAGTTTTCTGTACGTTTTGTTTATTGTTTTTCATTTACAAACTCTCAAAAAATTCAAATTACAGGCAACAAGTTCTACCGGTAAAGAACAACTGTGTTACAATTTGCCGCAACGGTTATCAGTTTTTTGTACGTTTTGTTTATTGTTTTCATTTACAAACTCTCAAAAAATTTAAATTACAGGCAACAAGGTCCACCGGTAAAGAACAATTGTGTTACATTTACGCAACAGTTATTATCAGTTTTTTGTACGTTTTGTTCATTGTTTTTCATTTACAAACTCTCAAAAAATTCAAATTACAGGCAACAAGTTCCACCGGTAAAGAACAACTGGGTTACAATTTGCCGCAACGGTTATCAGTTTTTTGTACGTTTTATTCATTGTTTTTAATTTACAAACTCTCAAGCAACAAGTTCCACCGGTAAAGAACAACTGTGTTCCAATTTGCCGCAACGGTTATCAGCTTTTTGTACGTTTTGTTCATTGTTTTTCACAAAGTCTCAAAATAAATTAAAATTACAGGCGCCAATCATTACAGCAAGAAACATTGGTTTATTTTCTCCGCAGCAACTGTTATCTCACACTTTTGTAAGCTTTTTTATTATTTTCCGCCTACAACCCTTCAAATAAATTCAATTACATCAATTACCTATTGCTGCAAAAAACTGTTTCAATTTTCCAATTTGTTATTTTATTTTATTATATATTTATGTACAAAGCTCAACTCCAGAAGGTGTTACGTTTACTCGACGGGCGGAGTGAAAAATCTCCTAAAACCTTTTTAGTTAGGTTACTTCCAAGACTTGTGTTTACATAGTCCAAGCTTGGTTGTAACTGACTAAATTTGGCTTTTATTAATCATCCGACAGCGACTGCTATTCTACACCTAAATACCAAAAACTTCCGCGCCTTATGACACACGGGTTTGCCTGTTTAACCTCCATACGCGTCCTCGCCGCGTGTGTTGCCCACTCATTTTCCATTGGCGCATGCTAATTGGGTAAATGAGGCCAAGTATGGTGAAAAACAGGAGTCTACAAATTTTACTATTTATCAAATCGCATTATTTCACTGCAATCTCCAACAGCCGGCTCCATATTATACAAAACTTTTACTCTGCAATTTAAAACCACCAAATCCTTTACTCCTTTACCCTATGAGTCTAATTAGGTTCTATGCTGCCACTATTTCCTGTTAAAAGTTTTCCTTCACCTTTTAATCCCATTTACATTCATTAATTAATTCTTAATTTCCCTTTTTAGCCCAGGTATTATTCCAATTGCAATTTGCTTCTAATTTTTTTTTTGACAGCTATCTTCTTGCTTTCAAACCTCTCTTTTCTTGCTATATTTGGTATGCAAATCTAATGATTTTTCTTTACCTTTTGATCTTTTTTTCAGATCCCATCGCCTGCTTCATCTTTCCTTTCAGTTTATTCCTCTACCCGTCTCCTGCCTTTTATCGTTTTCTTCCTCATTATCCCTCCTCTTTCCCCTCTTTTTTCTTTCTCTTCCCATCATTCCCCTTTCCCGTCCCCCTCCCCCTCCCCCTTATCCCAAACAGCCCTCTTTAGGGCTAATTTCTCGATCTACCATGCCACGGCTGACGTACTGCTCCCCCGAGCGCCGACCAACCGTGACCAAGACCATCCCTTCTGGTCTTCCATCGGACATCAAGATGTCCATTTTCGATGGCCCAATCCCTGTAATTATATAACATTTATTATTAACATTTAATTATTCAACAGCAAATATGAAAACAAATAACATTTCATTAATTATTGATGTCAGTAATCAACATCAAATGGTACTATTATTTTCTAATACATAGGGACGTAACTGGCGCGCCGACTGCAATCGCGCCAACGATTTGCTGGCGATGATTGCCAAAGGGAACAAGTCCCACGTCTCCCACCTGCGCAACTTGGTGCGCGACATTTTTGTCTTCAAGTTTGAGGCCGACCGCGAGGCCATGCACCAGCGCGGATGCGGTATTGCCATCCCGGCTGCCATTCGCCAAGGGTGGCCGGAGGCGGACGCGTGGGCGGGCATTGAATTGCCAGCGGAAAACCCCGTGGCGTTTCAGAAATGGCTCGCCTTGCAAAAGCCCATCGAGTAGGGATTGCTTTCACGCTTATTATAGCCTGTAATAACAAACCTATTTAAATCAATTATAGCGATGCCACCTATACTAAGCCCGGATTTCCTGTTGGCTATGCTCCGCTTGCTGCCAACACTAAGATTGTCCCGGAAAAGCGGCCTGAAGTCATCGTCCATGGCCAGGATAAGCTCGCTTACCACGTGGAAAGCCGTGGCGGCAAAATTTTTTTGCGCAATTATGTCAATGAAAAGAAGGTACACTAAAATTGACAACTGTAAAATGCTGTTCCCTATCCCTTAGCCTGCTCCAATGCCACGCACGGCAAAGCCCGTTGGACATTGCCCAATCAAGGGCACAAAACCAGCACAATTACGTGCTACGAAGCCAATTAATTGGCAAGACTGCCGTGCTAAGCCGTTGCTGCAGCACAAGTGGCAAGTCGTCAACCGCAAAGCAGTTGCGGTGCGTCGAATGCCTTCGTTGGCTTTGTCTCCCATTACTGTTCCAACGCCGAAAATACGCAGTATTTGGGACGCTTTGACAGTCCAGCGTCGAGTACGCTGCCTGTTGGCAATTACAAAAGATCTAAAAGTTTCCCATTAAGCCAAAGACCAAGGCTAAACAAAGCTCAAAATACATCCAAGAAGGTACTCGAAGCCCAGCTTCACGCACGACTATCATGCCCTCACCGAACCCGTGCGCCAATCCAGAGCCGCTTATGTCTTCAAAAGCCAAATGCACCACAAAAGTTCTTCCCAATCATCAAACTGTCACTGCCTCTTTACGCCGGATGGTTGTTTTCAATCAACCTTTCCTGGTAGAAATAATCGCCTAAGCGACATTTCTATAGTATATCCCTATTTATAGCCGAGTTGCTCGACTGCTGATGTCGTCAATCGCGGCATGTTTTTCCTGAGAGTTGGAAAGCCGGAAATGGCTTATTGCGTGTCCAAACCAAAGAGGAGGCGCATTGTTCTCGTGCCTTTTCCAATGAAGATGGCTATATTCCATCAGCCAATTCTGGTAATACATACTTCAAACCAAGTTTTTATGCACCTATTCTATAGCATCGTTGCTGGCCAGCTGATTTGGTTAGACGCGACATATTGCTGTCGCATATTCAAAATGGAGACAAAACATCCATCCGGATTTTGTTGAAACTTATCAGGGACATTTGCTATAAGAAATGGCTGTTCAACGACTACTCAACGCCGCAATACCACCCATGCTTATCCAAGCTGCGCGGCGGTGGCAGCCCAGAAGATAACGCGCCGCAAAATCAACATGCTTTTCTTCTTTCGCGTTTTCGCTCAGCAGAGAATCGGCCTCTCGCGTTTGCCACCCTTACAACATTGTTTGGAACCGCTGTTGTCAGTCGCAGAGCTTATTCAAGATGGTGGGACCAGTTTTCCACGGGTGACTTCGTCTACAGAACGCGTGGAAGTATAAATTGTGGTCTCTTTTATTTGTGTAATAAGTTTATCATAAGACTCTTGCGACATCGTGACAACTCCTGTTTCTTCACGCTCCACGCAGCGTTTTGCCATCAAGCGAACTGCCAAACAGCGAGAAATGGCTAACACAGATCCAATGCAATCAACTTCTGCGGATCCAGCTCTCCCGATTGAGAAATTGCGCATATTATCTGGTACTCAAAACTTCCAACATTGTTAATTTTGATGTTTGAGCTCCTCACTCTGTAATGGTAGATGATTCTACCGACATGAATACCATTCGTGCTGCTCTCCCAGTAAATGAGCTCCAGCATTATGAGGATGTAACAGCTGTTTTGGACTTTATTGGACCTGGCCAACAAGACATGTTGCACGATCTTGGCATTGAGACAAGTAGTCTGCACCGTATATAAACTACTTTATATATAATCCAATCCAGGGTTGCAAAAAGAAAAATGTGCAATACCAAGAGGGGCAAATGGACGTTTTGCAATACAAATGAAATGCGTTTTTTGTCACCATTCTGTGGACCCGATGCAAGGCTATGGTTCTTTTGAATGCGGACACAAGTTTCATTGGGAAAATGCTTTTAAAGAATGGTGCTGCTTTTTAGTCCTAAAGTTTATTTTATTTTTTATTTAGGCTTTCAAATCAGGCAGTTAAATATTGCGCGCTTCGTAAAAAATGCTCAAAGCCCACCCCTTCAATGAAGTGTTCGCAATGCAAACAACAGTTAGGCGTTGGAACTTTTGAAACCGGGTGCTATTGTTCCGAAGCCCTCTGTTCCATGGATTTGCATGCAGATGAGCTTGAAGAAAAGTAACTGTGTTAACATAAAAATTAAATACTCAAAACTTTTCGCAGACTTTGTTCTAATGGTGGCCTGTGTATGCAATGCTCTTCCCCTCATCCTGGGTTTTGTAACATTTGCAACAAGCTTTTTTCCTTGACCGATGATGGGCTTCCACCTGCCAAAGTTTTCCTACCTTGCTGTGCGACTTATTGTCACCACCATTGCTGGTATTTATATGTTATACCCATACACAAACAATTGCTCTATTCCTAAGGTACGAGCCTGAACCAAAGCAGACCTGTCCCCGCTCATGTGGTAGCCCCTGGAAGGGCGTTCAAGACATCGAATACATGTGATTATGATCGATAAATATTTAAAGCTTCTATTTAGTCCCGCTTGCCACGTCAATGAACCGGCTCAGCAGCGACAGATCGCCAAGCCGCGGGGATGCTTTGGTGGCAGAGCAGTCCGTCCCAAACACCGAATGCGTCCATTTTCAGTTCCTTCTGGCCTGTTCAGCCAGTCGACATTGGACTCAGTCCTCATGCCTCCACCTTCATTAGCATCAAGGCGCAGCCAACGAGAAAGCAGAACCCCTTCTCGATTCAGCTCTGAAATGTGGGCGTCCCAACATGAAGTGTTTGAGCCAATAACAAAGCAATGCGCATCTCCTCATTCCAAACATTTTGGCGTCGGATGCGGTGCCTGCTCAGCCAAACATCTTCCAGCATACTACGACTCACTTTCGGTACTAAAAACAACATAACATGCATTTTTGAATTTGCCTATAACAGGAAACATGTACATGCCCATTCTGTGGCGCATTATGTCTGCACTCTGAAGGCGCTGGACCAACAGGCTTTTCCAAATGCTGCGCTAAGGGCCGCGTTGATCTAAAGGGCCGTTTCACTGATCTTCAAAACCGTCCTGGCGAATTGATGGCTTTGCTGTACAATCAGGACACTGGCATTGTCCGAATGCGCGACTCACTGTTTAAGAATGCGCTGGCTTACAATAGCAACTTGTCCTTCGGCCAAATCCAGCTCCAGCTCAGCACGGATAAGCGGGCCTGCGACAGGCGCATCATCAAGTGCAACAACATGATGCAGTACGCTGTTTGGGACTTCAACCCTCCCTCAACAACTTTGCCCGCATTGCATGGTCAACTTTTCACCATCCCACCGGTTGACGCGCAAACAAGGCTATCGGAGATTTCTATTGATCACAAGCTTTCTGTTAGTTCAGAATTCTGTACACTTAGCTCTCAACTTAATTTAGACGGAAGTGATGCAATTTTTGTTCGATGTTTTATGCCGGTATCATCCGTACGCGGCTTTGTATCAAATTGCGGCTGAAACATTCCGACAGCTCCCTGACCAAGAACAAGTCAACCTTCGAATGCTTTTGGTTGACTCAACACCCCATGGCGAAGAGCGAGTCTATCCCGATGATGTTGTTCGCCCTGCTCCGATTATCGCACCTGCCGATCTGCAAAATGTGCAGCAACTTCATCCAGGCAGACTCGGCGTTCAAACTGTTGACGGTAGCCGGCTTGTGGCACAGGTGCTCTTATACCGCAAGCTCTTTTTTCAATTGCCTTTTCAAGTTTTATTTGGACGATGGTTCGAACGTTGTGCCATCGAATCCTTACGACGTTGTGTTGACTGGACGTTTTGGAAGCGGGAAACGACACCTGAAGTGGTCCAACAGGAACATCGACCCAGCACTGTTCCCACTACTGTTCAGCCGAGGCCAATGCGGCTTTGGTAAGCGGCAAAGATGCTGATCCTCTTATCAATTATATATAGAACGTGGGCTACCGCTACGGCTCCGCGAAGGCGAACACGTGGACTCACACCTGTTGCTGAGAGATGCCCAACAAAATGTTGTTCCGGAAACAGATGAACTTGGAGAAGAAGCTGAGTTCCTTGGCCCAACAATTGAACGCGTCTACAATCGCCGAGACAAAGTCTCTTTTGCTCAGTGGTTCCGCTACATGTCGCAAATACGTGGCGCAAACTGGCGCAATCCTCACTGGCTCTGGGACTGGGGCACCATTGCTCAACTCTACACGCTGACATTCAACAACAGAGCCGAGGCTCAAAAAGTGCAGTACATGAAGCGCAAACAAGGCCAGCGTCGTCTCGTATTACCAAGTTCCTTGCTCAATTGGCTTGAAGCTTTACGCAACAAACAAGGCATAGTGGCAACAATTCTCTCCGCTGATATCCTGGGGTTTAGGCTTGCAAGGCCCGATTGGTCGTGTGTACATGACAGACGAGCACTTCCGCGGCTCAAGACAGTTTTACCAGCGGGAATATGCAAATTGCATGACGATCTGCCGGGAATTTGGAGCCCCTGACCTTCTGGTCACCTTTACGATGAGCCCGGATTGTCCAGAGCTTCAAACAATGCTGGGCACTGATGCGGGAGGAAAACAACAGCAGTGGTTTGACCGCCCAGATCTTGTGTGCAGACTCTTCGTTGACAAACTGCAAGAACTGTACAAAGACTTAACCGAACGCGGCGTTCTCGGACCCGTTCGTGCTTGGTTTGGCGCACTAGAACATCAATTCCGGTTAATATTCAAGTATAAAACACCAAACTATGCTGCCTTTTTAATAGTGGTCTACCGCACGTGCACACTGCCATTATTCTGGACTGGGAGCGAATGCGCAACATGGGCAAAATCCAAACGCCCGCAGACTACATCGACGAATATATTTCCGCTGAAATACCTCCAAATCCCACGGGACGGACAAAAGAAGCGGCCAAACAACGTGCTCTTCACAAGACCATCACCACTAAAAACATTCACACATGCTCAACGAAACATTGCTTGCAGGATGGCAAGTGCAGGAAACACTTTCCGGTGCATTAGTTTACAATGTCTATGTGACCTATTGTTAATTTCCTGTAGAAGCCGTTTGAGTACGACACGGTCTACTCAGAAAATGCCTACCCTCGCTACAAGCGCCGCCCCCCTCCGCCTTCACTCCAAGAAGCCCAGCAGACTCCGGAATTATACGGGCGCGAAATTCAATACAAGGACCAGCGTGGCAAACTAATTCGCAAGGACAACTCTCACGTCGTGGCTTTCAGTCCATTTCTGTCAAGCAAATATGTCGCTCAGTAAGATTCATACTTTTTGTGACAAAATTGCTGAATTCTTTGCAGCATTAACGTCGAGTTTGTCGCGGGAGAAGGATGCATAAAGTACTTATGCAAGTACATGATGAAAGGAGCGGACATGGCCTTTGTCCAAGTCACGGATGCCAACACGGGCCAAAGTGCGCTGAACTATGACGAACTGCAGCAAATTCGTTTGGCTCGCTACATAACATCCATGGAAGCTTATTTGCAGCAGCTGGGAACACCGCTCATACGGAGATCCCATCAAGTAAACGCTTGTCAGACATTATTGCAACATCTATAAACATGAAAAAGGTCGATGAATTGGACGTGCATGGACCACAAGGCCATCGAATCGCTGTGCAGCAAGGATTTGAAGATGAAGAGCAGCAGCAAAACGCCTTTTGTGAAGCAGCTCAAGCCGAGGAAGAGCGACGCACGGCTGGCCAAGAACGCGTCACTCAACTCACTGCTTACTTTGCATTCAATGAGCAATGCCAAGACGATGCGCTGCACTTGACATATGCTACTGCATTCAAAAAGCTTTGGTACGACGCGGCAAAAAAGGAGTGGAAGCTCTACGTACAGGAAAATCGCGCAGGCCACAAACTCTGCCGCCTAAAAACAGTCTCACCTTCCAATCTTGAGCTTTTGGTATTGGACATACACGTCTTTGCAAGCTGAAGTTTGGATTTTTAAGGCTATACGTCAACTGTTGCTCCACGTCCACGATCCGATTAGCTGGCTTCATCTCCGAACTGTTGACGGCACAACCTTCCCAACATTTGTGGCCGCGGCCCGTGCGCGCAATTTAATGTCGGACATGTCCATTTGGCTGAATACAATCAAAGAGGCCTTCAACACCAAAAAATCGATAAAGCAACGATTACGTTGGCTTGCCGTTTTCCTCGCCACCGCAAACTTGACCAACGGAGCTGCGCTTTTGGAAGAAATAATGAAAGATGCGAACAAATGGCTTGTGAGCACTAAAGTTGGCAAAGCACCGCCTGAACAACAACTGCAATATGTCCTGCGCGCGCTTGAGTGGTTTCTGCTTGCAAATGGTATTCGCCCGGACACCGAATGCAGGGAAGATGGCACTTATGAGACGGCATGCGAACATATTGGATTGCCAAGACCAGAAGGCATTCAGATGACAGCAGATCAACTGATTCAGGTGCACGCACACAATTGATCTGCCTTTGTAATACAATTTTTAGCTGACCTTTTTCCGCAACAATGTCATTCTTGACAATATCGACCCCGAACTTTTGCCTGATCAGCACGACTGTCGCCAACGCGTTGAAGACTATTATCGGATCAAATATTTTGAAGATCCGCAGCCAAACTCAGAACAACAACAACTGATCGAAGACGTTTACAAAGGCTGTGTGGACGCGCACCAAGTTATCAGTGGCCAACAAACATCCTTCACGCCGGGTGTTTCCCGGCTCTTCATGGTCACGGGTGAAGGCGGTGCTGGCAAGACCTTCAGCTACAATGTAGGGATTCAAACTTGATGCTTTTATCCAGTTCATTTCTTATAGAAAATTATCGCGCGAGCAAAAGCATCAGGCCTTAATTTCCTTCCCATGGCAACCACCGGAATTGCTGCCGACCTGCTCTACGAAGGCCAAACTGTCCACAAGCGGCTTTGTCGCGCCAAACACGTGGACTCTTCAACAGCACTCAATGTCGACTATGAGAGCAACTTCGCTCAGATGTTGCGCAGCATACATGGCATGATCATCGATGAAATATCGATGCAACATCGCAACGTGCTGGAATACGTGGACCGTCTGCTTCGCTCAGTCGCGCCAAAACGACTCGAAGCAATTCCTTTTGCTGGCAAGGTTGAATCCTTGTGCCAGTGTTTAGATCTTCAAACACATTTTCTTAAAGGTAGTCGTTCTTGGTGGAGATTGGAAACAGCTCGCACCAGTGATCCCTGGAGGCGGCCACCTTGATCAGAAGAATGCGTCGGTAAAGAGCTCTGTTTTGTTCAAACACTTCAAAACAGTACGGCTCACTGCAAACCACCGGCTCCAAGCAGGGCAAGAGCATTACCGCACCTTTTTGATGCGCGTTGGCTGCGGTTTGCTGAATAACGCAAACCTACGCTTGAAACTGCCATCATGCATGGTTACAGCATAGGAGTACTAAACAATAAATGAAGACATGATCTTTAGGTTGTAATTGAACGTGAGGCATTGATTGAATTTGTTTTTCCGCTGCCTTTGCTCAAAGACCCTGTCGCGCAGTGGGCTCAATTAGAAGGGAGGGCTATTTTATGCCCAC
This sequence comes from Globodera pallida, assembly GCA_020449905.1. Taxonomy (NCBI): domain Eukaryota; kingdom Metazoa; phylum Nematoda; class Chromadorea; order Rhabditida; family Heteroderidae; genus Globodera; species Globodera pallida. The sequence goes on along the minus strand of JAIXHY010000005.1, from coordinate 836,469 downwards.
TCAACAGGGAAACGTTGGAGTTGAACAACATTATAATGGTTTTTATTGTGCCTGTGTTTTTGTAGAACTGAAATGTTATAGGACCGATTGCCGACGCGCGAAAGAGTCTATACTGGCTTTACAACTCCCATCAGTGACGAAACAACCGTTGACGTTGGTCTCCAAAACAATGAGGCTGATGTCAACTACGAAAACCTATCGCGGCTTACACCGCCTGGAATTCCCGAACACAAACTTCGCGTCAAAGTTGGAGCCGTGATGATGATCATCACAAACATTTCACTGGAAGAGGGGCTTTGTAATGGAACACGGGTCCAAATAATGGAATTGTTCACACACATCATCCGCTGCCGAATCCTGACCGGGACACACCGAGGCAACACGCATGATCTCCATGTAGCCCGGTTTTTGTTTGGAGGTGATCCAAGGGCGCCTCATGAGGGTTTGTTGCGTTGCGAACGTATCCAATTCCCTCTTCGACCGGGAAGTGTCATGACAATCAACAAGGCACAAGGTAGCATTGCGGTTTCTGCTGATACTAATAAGTCGCTCAGGTCAAACTCTTACCCATGTTGGCATTCTTCTCGATCGTTCGCAATGCTTCGCACACGGCCAACTCTACGTGGCCCTTTCTCGAGTGCGGCAAGCAGAAAACATCAAAGTCTGCACCAAACGACCCGATGGCCTCGTCAAAAATATCGTTATGACTGACCTGCTTGACCCGGTTGACAAAGTGCCGCCAGCTGCAGCAGCCATTACAGTTGCTGACGACCCTGTATAAACTATAGGAATAATTTGGGTCTGCAATGAACAGTTTAGTTTCCACACCAACCTCCAGCGGAAAACGAGCCTTCAATCAACAACGACAAGACGCCAAGACCATCGACCTCTTTGTCCACACCGACGACACGTCCATCTCGTCTGTCTTCAGCTTCACCTGTCACTCTCAAGCTGGTCCAAGGAGTGACAAGGGATTTGCTGCGTAAACTTGTCGTCGTGAAAGGCGATATAACAAATCAACATGTCTTCATTGTTGTAACCGCCGCTAACAACCAGCTGGAAAAAGGCGGTGGTGTAGACGACGCGATCCACAGAGCATGCAGCTTTGAGCTTACGCTTCTACACTTGGAACTCCAAGACCACCTGGAGGCGTTCAATGGGGCACTACCTGCTGGCACAGTCGTAGTGACTCCTGCTTACGGCGATTTGCGTGATCACATCGAATGTAAGAACACCGCAAGTTGTGTCAACAATAATATTCAATCGAAGATATTGCTCACGCTGTTGCTCCTGTTGTTTTGGGTTCCGTACCAACGATTGACGACATTGCAGCGTTGAAGAACTGTTATTCAAACGCTTTGGACCATCTGCTGGTGACCGAAATCCCACCTGAGCGGCCTCAGCCTAGGACCATTGTATAAGACATGCACTAAACGGCCTTAAAAACTTATAACTACTTGCAGGCATTCCCTTGCATCTCCACGGGCTCCAAAGGTTTTCCTCGCGCTGTCGCCGCTAATATGGCTTTCGAAGCTGTGCTCAACTGGTTGGCAGAAGACCTTGAGCGCGCTGACAAAGTTGCAGAAATTTATTTTATCACGTTTGCCAACGAAGACTTTTTGCTGTACAAAGAGCTTGTGAATAAAGTAAACAGGAAATAACACCCATTCGACCAATAGCTTATTCCATAGACAAAACGGCAAATTGTTGGCTCACGGACCACAACACCTCGCAGCAGTCAACGCACTCCAGACTGTGCAGACTGTGTCATCCCATGCTGCGGTCCCTCTATCTCGAGCGATCATCAAAACACTGTTCGTTGTGTCAACAATGTTGGCCTAGGCGACTGCTTTTACCGGTAAAGCCTACTGATTTTGGACGCAAAACAATGCTTCATTAAGCGCAATCGCCATTTCGTTGTCTGGCTCTGACAGCGAACCGATCTCCGACCTGCTCCGTCTTGCTGTTTCACGCCAGCTTACCTCGATTCTTCAAAACGTCAACTACTTCCCAAGGCTGCAGTATGCAAGCCACAACGAATTCACGGAACATCTGCGTCTTGCACTGTTGGACGTTGAGGTCCCGCAATGGTTCGACCAAAACCTGGAGACATACGCAAGCTACATTGCAAGGCCATTCCGCAAAAATGGTGGATGGGCTCAAGTTGACGATGCGTATATGGTCGCAATTTTGCTCCGTCGTCCTGTTGCCATTGTCCACCCAAACGCAACACGTGAGCAGTTACAAGCGCATGCCGCGCAATGGAATGACAGCAACCAATACCCGCAAGTCATTGACGTGTACTTCCCTGACGGAATAGCTCGGGTATAGTCTGTTTCTTCCTTCACATCGTAGCGCGTACTTTTGTAGCGAGTTCAAAACAACATGCCGCTCGAAGACCTGCAGCAGTTCAACCTGATCTGTGATAACGGAGAGGGCCAGCAATTCCAGCGCCAAGTGACCAACCCAATTGTCCTGTGGTATAATGGGCTCAACCACTTTGAAACCATTGTCTTGGTATACAAGCTTATTCTGTTGGCTGGGAAATAAAAATATGTTAAGCCTACAAGCGCCGCACAGGCTTCTGAAGGAAGCGCGTTCATCGAACAATATGATGAAACAATCCCACCCGCTTTTAACTATTCATAAAAAAGTTATGGTGACATTTTGTTCGTTGTTTGTTTTCAGCATTGTAATTTGTTCTTTGTTTCAAGTGTTATAAAAATTTCATCCCTTTTGTTGTAAAAAAACAATACCAAGACATTTACAATAAACATAAAGGGACTAACAACAACAATCACCAAATGCTGCCTTTTATTTTTGAAAGGGAGGGGGGGGGGTGCTTCGCTAAAGAGACTACCTTCACGTGGTGCGAAGCGTGAGTACTTATTCTGTCAAATGAATAAGGAAACTAAAAGTCTCAAAAAATGTTTGAAAATGAAATTTTTTATTTTTGCACAAAAAAATGTTTTTTAAACCCTTCCTCAAACTTGCTAGAGACAGCCCTCATCTATACAGAGGCATGCCCTCCGCGTCTCCACTAGTCTATCTATAAAAAAAAGACGGAGCGGACGTCCTTAAAAGCAACAAGAAGTACCGACCATCATCAACGTGGGGACTTGCTTTTTTTTTTAAAAGAAAGAGCACCTCTTTTAGCAACTTTTGAACCGCGTCGATTCAAATCGCCCCAAAGAAACTTTTTTGCAAAATCCCGGCGAACATTTTCACCCCCCCTTTTTTTGCACCTTTTTGCCCTTTGACCACGCCCAACTTTTTTGCGTGCATCACCAGCGACGCGACGATCGTTACGTTTACGCGGTGCAAGGAGTTGCGCACCCGATGGCACCGGTCCTGTCCTCCTCCCACTTTTGTGGCACCCGTGCCACAAATTGCCCCAACCCAACCACAATGGCACTTTTTAACTTTTTGGCTCATGGCATGCGCTACATCCACCGTAGCGGTGCATGTTCTGATAACGGGATGCACAGCTCGACGAGCATGAGCAAATGAGCCATCAAGCATGCTCGGCGCGATGCCATGAGCCGAGCTGGACCCAGGCAAAGTCCAAAAACGGCTTTGCCCCTCTCCGGGATGGAACTCGCTTCCTTTTCCGCGCAGCCGCATGAAATAAAACGCGCTGGATAGCGCGTAAAATTTGATACAACTCTGCTTCACATCCCTGAACTGCTTGAACAAGTTGGAGTGGCGTTTTGGTGGCAGGAAGGGTTTTTGGCTCAAATGGTAACGGCGGTGACGTGGATGTGCGCTAGCCCCCTTGGGGACCCCCCTGGGGTTCAGATCCGCCCGACTGAAAACATTTTTCTCCCCCTTTTTAAGCAAGAATATGGATGGGCAAATATTTTTGATAAATATAAAAAAATTTTCTGCATCTTTCAAAATTATATTTGTCTTTGTGGAGTGAAAATGTGAGTTATTAAAAAATCCAACATCCCAAAAGTACCTATAAATTCACTTTTTATTCAATATGACAATGCGAAGCCTTCTGAAAGGTGTTATAACTGCTTACAATATTGTTTCCCATTATTCCGAACAAATTGGGTACATTTTTCAAAAATAAAAGTTTTTCAAAATTTGGCCAAAATTATGCTCTCTCAAATTTGAATAAACCTTTAAAAATTCATAACCCTCATCAAACTTGTGCTATTCACATCAAATAAGCTCTAATAAATAGAGAAAAATTCGCTGTATTTTTAGTATTTAATATAATTTCGATTTGTTTATTTGCAAAAAAGATTATGTCTATTTTCAAGATTTTTTTATATTTTCATTAAAAAATCAATAACTTTTTTTTGTAAAAAGCTTTTCGCAACCTAACTGTTTAGTAAAATAGCTAATTTTACGCTCTACAACTTATTACTTGATTTCGTTCTTCTATCTTCACTCAATGTTGAGTTATGGTGGAAACAATGTTTTTAGTTTACCCGACCAAAGGGGGGACCCTTTTGTTGTTTTAAGGGAATTTTTCCGATCCATAACTTGATCAGTTTTGGTCCAAATTGGACAAACTTTTTTTTGTTAGACTCCACTTTTCTTTTTCATTATACATATATAATCTTTATTGCCGAAATGTAAATAAAACAAATTTTAATTTTTGACTTTTTTGACCAAAAATGTTCAAACCATAACTTTGGCAATTTTATCACCAGCCTTTCAAAGTTTTTTTTGTTAAAATCAGCATTTTTTCTGATTCTAAATATATAAACTTTAATTGCCAAAAGTGGAAAAGAAAAATTTTAATTTTCGCATATAGGTAGGGGTCAATATATATAATAAAAACGGGGCGGACCAACTTAAATCAAGTTACATCGTCATCTCTTCCTCGACATAAAGACTTGCTTTTTTTTTTAAAAGAAAGAGGAGCTCTTTTAGCAACTTTTGAACCAGGCCGATTTAAATCGCCCCAAAGAAAATTTTTTGCAAAATCACTTCAAAGTTTTGAGGTGGTGGATTTTTTGTGGCTTTTCGATTTGAGCACTTTGAAACCGAATGTGCAGCTGCTCAGGGATTCTTACAAAAAGATGGAACAAGCGCTGCTGCATCTTTTTAAAAAAAGTTCATGGCTCTAGCACAAAGTTGAAGGGGTGCACGGCGCTGGGGCCGGTACGAGCTTCGAAAAATGGCTTGATGCGCATCGACAGTAGTGTAAGGTGCAAGAATTTTTTTGATGAAAAAAGTTTAAGCCTAAATGGGTTAAGGTGGGGTAGTTTGACATGCTGATTACAGAAAATAAAAAATTTTTGCCCTACGACAAAGCGTCGACAAGTTATGTGACAAAGTGTCTAATGGTTGGAGAAGGGTGGGAATTGTGGGGGAGAGTTTGGGAAAAATTGGAATTTGTTGTTTTTGTCTCAAGACAAAGTGATGCAAAAATGGACAAAGTGTCTAAAAGGGAAAATGCGGGCGGGCGAAGCCCGCATTAAGCGAGCGAAGCGAGCGTAGGGAAGGGTGGGGTACGCGGGTGAAGCCCAGCCAAAACTCCGTCTGTTCTGGTCCAAATTTAAGGCTTTGTTTTTTTGCATCGAATGGAAATGATAATTTATAAAATTAATTTAGTTTCTTTTTTCTCTATCAATCATTCATTGCCCGAAGAATCGTCGGGCAGTTATAATTATGGGTTTTTTATGGAAATTTGCCAACGAGTTATTTTTAAGTTTTAGACTTTAAAACTACATATTAGTTTATTCATTTTAAGTTTGGTATTTTATTAATTAATTTATCAATATATGGCACAAAGAAGTGTAAACATGACATCAGGCACAGCTGTTTGATCAATACAACATGAAATGTGTGTAGCTAGTTTTTTATTATCCTTTTTTATTCTTTTTAAATTTTTGTAGAAAGTTTTTTTAAGTTAAGCAATTTTAAATTCCTCGTCTCCTTTGTCAGGTCAGCATTATCGGCGAAGCCGGGCAATCATCTTTTAAAGACGCATATAATTTAATTAAACCAATGATTGAAGTTTTATATATTTAATCTGCCTTTTTTAAACGGGTGTTCATTGTAATTGTAATCATTATTCCCGCATTGCCCCTCTGATAATATCTTCTCGGACAACAAATTATTAAATTATTGTTCGATTTTATCTGATCATTAAATTCTTTTGATATAAAGTTGAAAATAAAAAAAATTGGTCGATTCAGGTCGTATGTTTTGGGTTTGATAAACTTTTGTTATCAGTTATTTATCGCTTTAAAATTTTTTTTACAAAACCATATTATCATTTACTCTCACACTATAATTCGTATTGCCTTAAGTATTTTTTAAATAATATTTTTTATTTTAAATGCTTTGATTTAGTTGAAGTTTTTTCTTTTTTCTTTTTTATTTTCTATTTTGATTTTTGGAATTAAAATTTAATTCGCTTATTTGTAATCAATTTATTCTTAAAAGGAATGCAGATTTAGTATTGATTTCTTGTTAATTTGTTGAGTTTTCAATATTAGAGAATATGAAATAATCTATATTTTGTAATTAAGTAATGCTTATCAAATTAATGATAAACTCTTTTCTATATCTGTCAAAACATTTTATTTTAATTAACTAATAATTATCAATGCTAGGTAAAAGTTTTTCTTTAACTTTTAGTAAATAGAGTTTCATTTTGTTGTTAATTAATTTTATTTATTAATTTTAGTTAATTCAATAATATGGGGGTGTTATGTTGCTGATATAAATGGAGCACAGGTTTATATTAGTTCGACTGGTTCTATGTAAATAAAGATGGGTTTAAATTCTTTTTTTGTGCTCAGATCTTCCATTTTTCGATTGAGTTATTAATTATTGTTTATCTCCCTAACTTTTTAAAGTATATAGAGATTAATCACTAAACATTTCTTTAGCATAAGTTATTATTAGCAAAAAAAATCCATGAATTGTAAAATTATAAATAATCATTATTTAGCTAATTGAAACATGAACAATTTTATTTTAAAAATTATTATTAATTGCGGTTAATTTCTTAGCCAAAAGAATTAATGAACACAGCCTCAAAACACTGACATATGATGAGTGAAAAGCAAATAAATGTTACTGAAAAAAAGGTTAGCAATTAACGAGAATTAATGCATTGTATCGTGTTTTTTTTTTGCAAATTAAAGATTAAAATAAATCTGGAGAAAGCGTCGTTTAAAATATTGTGCCTAAGCATTAGCAGGGTTTGCAAAAAAATTGCTTAACCTATCCACCCTAAGGTTTTTGTGGATGCAATTGGCATTTAAATTTTATATGAAGAATTTGAGAAAAATGGAATTTGACAATTTTTATTAAAAGTTTTTGTTTATAAACAAAACCAAAAAGTTACTATTGTTCTATATTAATTCACCTGATTAACCAAAACAATTCAATATACTCTCTATACAATAAATATAAAAATACAGCACTTATGCTAACCCTACCAGCGAAGGATTGTCTCGTATCTATTTTGATATTAAAATGTCTAGGAAACTGCGTATATTTATTGATTTGTTACAAAATTTTAACATTTTATAAAATAAATTAAAACACTCATTGCTATTTAAAGAATTTTTGTGAACTATTATATAATATAATATCAAATTTTTTATAAAATATAAGCATCCAGTGAAAACTATAGTTCCTAACTAAAAAACAAATGATTAAAAATTGTTACTTTAAAAGAATTTTAAAAACTGAATTAAATATCTTCTTCTAAATAGCTTTATAATTTACTAAAATTCAATATTTTGAAAAAAAACATAAAATGCACTTTTCTTTTGACAATAAATTATTTTTATTTTTGGTTCTAACTTCGAGTGCAAAAAAACTTTAGCTTAAATGTTTTTCCTGAAAGATGTTTATTGTGAATCAAACTTGAATTAATTTAGGAGAGAAAATTTAGATCTGTAAAATTTAATTAAATTTTTAACTTAAAAAAAATTTATAATAAAGCAAAATTTAAAATCCGAAAACAGAGAAATTTTTGCTTCTGAACTAATTCAAATAAAATTCGAAAGATAAAAAAAAGGCTTAAAATTTTCGACAAATAAAATTATGTATAAAACGTATTCTAAAAATAAAGTGCCTTAATACACAATATTATCCTTCTAAATACAAAACATATAAAAAATATCTTTTGCTACATCGAAAAACATATATTTGGCAAACGCAAAATATACTAAATATTCAGCCAGGTCGTAAACGGCAATTTAATTATTTCCATTTAATGCTTTTAAAAAGAGAATAATAAAATATTTTGAACACAGCTTAATGCATATTACTGGAGTATGTTAATGCGTTTGATTTATATTCACTATGAAGCTAGTGCTGATAGGCAGGTCATCGAATGGCAGACCTAAGTGCAGCTTTACAATAAGAGGTTTTCGCATTGAATTATAAAATGACTCGATTACAGTTATAACTATATTCTAATTAACAGATTTATCAAAATATTTATATATACAAGGTGTTCATGTGCCACTACACCGCCAATCGTCAAAAACAAGAACAACGACCTGAAGATCGGTCAATTGAATTGAAAACTTTCATCAATAAAAAAATTTATGTTTCATTTAAAAATAATAGTATTTTAAATTTTCCACAAAAATATTAGCACTATTTATTAGAGAGTTAGAATTAATATTACAATAGTACCTGGCTATTATTTAATATGAATAAATTTCCAATTATTTTTTAACAAATTGCCTTAAAATTTAACTTTTTGTATCGTTGGTTTTTAGTTTGTAAAAAAATATATTTATGTTTTGGGTATATAATATAATATCAAATTTTTTATAAAATATAAGCATCCAGTGAAAACTATAGTTCCTAACTAAAAAACAAATGATTAAAAATTGTTACTTTAAAAGAATTTTAAAAACTGAATTAAATATCTTCTTCTAAATAGCTTTATAATTTACTAAAATTCAATATTTTGAAAAAAAACATAAAATGCACTTTTCTTTTGACAATAAATTATTTTTATTTTTGGTTCTAACTTCGAGTGCAAAAAAACTTTAGCTTAAATGTTTTTCCTGAAAGATGTTTATTGTGAATCAAACTTGAATTAATTTAGGAGAGAAAATTTAGATCTGTAAAATTTAATTAAATTTTTAACTTAAAAAAAATTTATAATAAAGCAAAATTTAAAATCCGAAAACAGAGAAATTTTTGCTTCTGAACTAATTCAAATAAAATTCGAAAGATAAAAAAAAGGCTTAAAATTTTCGACAAATAAAATTATGTATAAAACGTATTCTAAAAATAAAGTGCCTTAATACACAATATTATCCTTCTAAATACAAAACATATAAAAAATATCTTTTGCTACATCGAAAAACATATATTTGGCAAACGCAAAATATACTAAATATTCAGCCAGGTCGTAAACGGCAATTTAATTATTTCCATTTAATGCTTTTAAAAAGAGAATAATAAAATATTTTGAACACAGCTTAATGCATATTACTGGAGTATGTTAATGCGTTTGATTTATATTCACTATGAAGCTAGTGCTGATAGGCAGGTCATCGAATGGCAGACCTAAGTGCAGCTTTACAATAAGAGGTTTTCGCATTGAATTATAAAATGACTCGATTACAGTTATAACTATATTCTAATTAACAGATTTATCAAAATATTTATATATACAAGGTGTTCATGTGCCACTACACCGCCAATCGTCAAAAACAAGAACAACGACCTGAAGATCGGTCAATTGAATTGAAAACTTTCATCAATAAAAAAATTTATGTTTCATTTAAAAATAATAGTATTTTAAATTTTCCACAAAAATATTAGCACTATTTATTAGAGAGTTAGAATTAATATTACAATAGTACCTGGCTATTATTTAATATGAATAAATTTCCAATTATTTTTTAACAAATTGCCTTAAAATTTAACTTTTTGTATCGTTGGTTTTTAGTTTGTAAAAAAATATATTTATGTTTTGGGATAATTCTACTTTTAGAGCTGGTAAGCATAATAGTTTATTGATGATTAACGTTTCACTGATTCAGGCTCTTGCTCATGCAAAACTTTTGCGTGAAGTCCCAAAATTGTCTTAATTTTTATTAATATGTACTAAGTCATGAGATTATAACTTTATTTAATTTTTGCATTTGATATTTTTAAAGCAGTTTTAAGACTTTATCAATTACATTTATTTTTTATAAAAATTTTGACATAAATAAAAAAATTTTTAATGAAAGCGAAAAATTGAGTATTTGTAAATAATATAAAAAGGTCAAATTAATTTTTAAAGCCTTTTATATTAAAAAGTTAACTCAATCTACCCAGTGGCCACGACCTGTAATTGGAGAATTTCTAAATATTTAAGATTCTGTTTTTTGCGATACATATATCCAAAAATTATTTAAAATTAAGTAAAAGATTCAAAGATAATGCTAATAACAAAAAAAAAATAAAATAAAAAATACTAAGAGGAGTGGGTGTTTGTCTAAATCATATCAATAAAAATAATAAAATTCACGCAACAATGCAAGAAATTTAAAAAATATATTTAATAGTAACTATAATGTTTATTTATTATAAAGTTTTTATCTAACAAAATTTTGTTTAAATTCTTTTAAGAATGAAAAAATGCTGTATAAAATTATATTAATTAACATAAATCATTGAAAAGTTATGAATGAAAAAGAAGTTGTGAATTTTATTAAAACTGATAATTTATCTCTTTCGCGAAAGTTTTTTTATTTAAACTGCTTTACAAAAAGTAACCAATTTTATAGTTTTTGGTTAACGCCACTCCCCGTCAACCACTGAAACCGAATGGAAAGCAATACCGCGCGTTATCTCCGCGGTTTGCCAATACCGCGAGAAAAATAAATGAGAACAGTTTTTGCCATTCTGAAATCACTTAAAACAAAAAATCCGAAAATACCTATTAAATTTCAATATTTATTGTCGATATAAAACACAATAAGTCCTACACACTCAATTTTCAACAACAAAAGAGGATTTTGCATATAAATGATATTAATATATTATCAAGCAGTAACTATGCAAATCTTTTCTCAGTATTAATGCTATTTCAGGTTGCATAGGCAATTGTATAAAACGAGTTATGAAAAAATAAAATATAAATAATTATTGGGCCAAAGCAAAAATCAAAAAAATAATGTTAAATTTATTTAAAAAAGATGTATTGCAAAGTGTTTTGGAATATATTAACTATTTCTATAACAATTGTTAAAAGACAGGATTTTTATTGATTCTGCATATGCCGATAAAGTGATAGATTATTTACCAATAATAGCCGAATTCTAATATAAAGAATTTATTTGATAATATATTGATGCATAAAAGAATAGTAATGACAAAACATATTTAAATTACTTTACAAACTTAAAGATAAAATTGGCGAACAGCAGGACTCGGCTTTGTTAGGTATAACACAAACGCATTTAAGACCAAAACTTTTGGATTTAATGTTGCTTTTCGTTCTGCTTACTCCTATTTCAACTCCGCAATTCTCGACGGCTATATTCTACAAATTAAAATTCCAATAAAATATCAAATAATTGCGCCGTCCATCACTTTTCAATGACCAACTTTAACTGTTTTCAAAATAAACATTGCAGCTTTAATGAATTTATAATATCGTAAAAACAATTATACTGCCAACAAAAGAAAGAATTAATCAGCTACTCTTCTAAATGTCATGTTCTGCGAGCATCGCTATCGCTTATCAAATATAAAATTAAAATAACAAATTCATCATTAATAAGGAAATAAATCTACGGTAATGAGAAATAAAATAAATAAATAGACACTTTTTACCAATCAACTTTTCAAAAATTATTCATTTTCTTATCGAAATAAAGGGCAGCAAAAATAAATATTTATTACAACAGTTATTTGCAAATAAGCTAAAATAATATTTAAATGCAAAGATAACCAAATAAAAATTGTGATGCTGATAGTCTTGATTGTTGTAAAATTTTTCCTATTAAAAGCATGATAATAAAACTAAAATTATCTAATTAATAAATTATTTATTGAAACAGACAGGGAATTTTTATCAACGCAACTATTTTTTATATTAGAAATTAATATTCCTAAATAATTTGAAAGAGTGTGCTAAAATTTTATATTACATATAATACAATAATTTTTATAATGTTATAGCATTTTAATTATATTTAAAAATTGATAACCAGCTTTTCCAATACACAGGTGATAATATGTATAAACTTGTAAAAAATTAAATAAAGGCATATTTGATTCAAATTTAGAAAAAAAATTTTGAAAACAATTATTTATTGCTCATTTCAAATCAAAGAAATGACAAAGCAATGGGCGCTATATTTTGTACACAGACTCAAAATGGTTGAACAAGGAGAACACACCAAGTAGATTCTATATGATTGATCTACAGCAAGCTAAAATTGAGTCTCACAAAAATTCTGCTGCAAATGTAGTAATTGATCAAATTAAATCTTTAACACAATAAATTTTTAGAATAAAAGTCTTTATTTAGTTCATGCTTGAAACTTAAATATTATGATAACAAAGATTGATGGATACATTAATAAAACATTATACAAATGCAAAAAAAACGAAAATCATTGCTCTATAGAAAGCGTAAATTGGGAATTAAAACATAGATTCATCTCTTATAGACAGATTTAACAAGGCCAAAAACTTCTTATATCACAATTAGCCAAAACAATAAAATACAAAAAATTGCTGTTAAATTTAAGCTAATCATATTTACTATTCGTAATAAACAAAATATTTCGCAATGATAATTATTTATAAATTACCTATCACTTCAGCAAAATATATTAAAAAAAATTTAAAACAATTCCGACGCACAATTTTTTGAAAGACACTCAATCTCATGATTTATTAAACACGTAAATTAAAAATATTAGTAATAAAATTCGCTAAATTTTCTACCATTTCTTTCTCTAATAACTATTTGTTTTTCACTCATCTAATATCGTTTAATTTGAGCAATATAATAAGAAATAATAATAATAATAAGCTATAGGTAATTTCTTTTAAAAATTGACTAAAAAAGCTTAGTGTTCTAATGATTGGATTGAGCAATTAATTTGCTAATTTTACTCTCAGGAATCGAAAAACGCCAAAACATAAAATATGTAAAATGGAATAAAAACTTAATAAAATGTTCTTATATTAAATGGAGATGGAATTTTATTAATAAGAACTAAAAAAATATATAAAATGATTATATAATAAAGATTAAATATTCAGCTGATAAAATCAGTAAATTAAATGGAATACTATGTAATCTACGGTATAAATGCATAATATACGAATATGATTTAAAAATTCAAAACATTACTTTTTTAATTAATAAATGTATAAAAATGAATAAATTGCAAAAAGCCTTATAATTATGGAATAAATATTTATTTAAAGAGATTTGTAAAGAACAAATTAATTTTTCAGTGTTAGTACAAAAAATGTGTTAAAATAAATATATTTTTTAAACAAGCAGTCAAAATAACATAAATTTGCGCTGCTAAATGCAATGAATGAAAAAATAATCTGTATTTAACAAACTAGACAAAAAAAATAATAAATCGTTAACAGCGTCTTCAACCTCCGATTTTTGTAATAATAAATAAATCTCAATATAAAATCAAATTGTCCACACGCCATCGTGACGATCGCGATCGGAAAAGCAGCGCACCGTGCTGCGTGAGGGAGTTACGAACCATTTTTGGAATGTGGAAATTATTTCAATAAAAACAATTTAATAAATTCATTGATAATGCTTTTTGCTTATAAATGATAATTCACAACCAAAAATTGTCTTAAGTTACCTCCGAATCAACATTTAAAAATTTTTTATATAAAAAATCATGTTAATTAATAAATATGCATTGAAGGAGACATGATCAGCCACTCCCAAACCACATCAAGCTCTCAATTTGCCAGAGTCGATGCTTTATGGCACAACAGAAAAGAATGACTTAAATCATATAAATTATATAGCCATATCATTTGTAAAATAAAAGTCAAATCAATGGAGATATTAAAGTGGGTTTTATTATAACTAACATAAACCTCAAAACAATCAAGCTACAAGATTTATTTAACTAAGTAAACTTATAAAATTAAAAGTACAAAAGTATGGGTGCTTCTTTAAAAATAATCAACTAAAAATAACATATAAAAAGTAAGCGGAAGACATGGTAATGAAATTTATTAAAACCGTTAATTAATTAATACATTTAAAATTACGTTATCATTTTTCATCCAAAAAAATTAATTAATATTGTCTTTTTTCATTCAAAAAAGATAAAATAAATCGCTAAATTTTTTTAATAAAACATAAAGAAAGAATTTTAAAAAACTCATTATCAATTTTAAACATAGAAAAAACTATAGAAGTGTGAACAAAGTTGGGATATTTTATTTCTTTTATAGGTTTAGATTAAAATGTTTAAGCTGAATTTTTAATGAACGATATTAAGCATTTAGGCTGCTAAATGACAATTTCTGTAATTATAATGCTAGGCTGAGTATCAGGGATGTCAAATACAGTAAAAAATTACAAAAGCTCATCAAGACTATTCTTAAAAAAATAAAATTATATATTTAATCAAGTTACTACCCTAAGCAAATGAGTTCTCTTTTATTTGTCCGTTGCATAATAAACAAATTAAATTAAACTAACTTACGTATAACAGTAATAAATAAAGGTATTGAAAATTTTAATTGTTGATCGATTCTTGTACATAATTATCTCTTAGGTGTTACTATATATTAAGGCACAATGATCAATAACTTAAAGTATGTTTAAAATTATTAGTTGTCTGGCAGTGCTGCCGTTAAAAATTTGGTTCTATATATTTATTTATAATATAATTTTACAAAAAAAAAATTTGTCGAAATTTAGTTTTATTGATTAATTTAATTTGGAAGCAGTGCGTTTCTCATATTTCTAAAACTTATAAACTGAATATTATATTCTCGTTGTAATATTTTTTACACTATTTTGTTTTTAGAATACGTATATAAACATTATGTTTCTATTTATTATTCTTAGTTATTTTTACGTTTGTTCATTAATAGCATTCATTATTAATTGTTAATGTTTTTAAATGAATCTTCTGAATTATGTATTTTAATTATTTTTTCGAAACGCCCTGGCGGATTTACGAAACGCCCATAGTGGCGGAATTTACGAAACGACCTAGCACCTTCTCTGACGACGGAGCATCAGCACAATCGTGCCTGAGCAGAGCCATAAATTTAAAACTATTTGCCTCAATTTAATACTTTAACGTAAAATGAATTTGAAATATCTGTTATTCAACATAAAAATAAATTTAAAATATTTGCCGCTTCTATATAAAAAAGTTTTAAAATATTAAAAGCGAGAAGCATTTGTGCAAAAAATTTGGGAAATTAAAATTACCAATAGAAACCAAGATTCAGTTAACTCTTTCGTATTTCGTATTGCAAACGATTTTTAGAAAGAAGTAATAAAATACAAAAAAATAATTAAATAAATTACTCGGCTGGGAATCACATAATAAATTTAAAGCTATGTTACTTTGTAAAGATAAACTTATTAAAACGTTGTTTATCTTTTTAATTTGTGAAAAACTCATAATAACTAATAATTTTAATAATTAAAATAATTCATTTAAGTTGTGAATAGCGCGATCCGGGCCTTCCGAGGATCCAAAAAGGGCCCCGAATGACGGACACCTACAAAGTTGGTAAACAATGGACGAAAGCAAAAATAAATCATTTAAGGTTAAAAAATATTCTTAAATATAAATAAGATTTTTTCGTAATTCTAGGCGTTTTTAACAAAATCAACACAGAACCGCAGGCCAACAAAAATTTAATTGCCATGCCCAATGTTAATAAGATGAAGAATATAATCACTTACAACAAAGCCCTATTTAACTTGTTCATGTTCGCCAACATTATTTTAAATTAATTTTGGTTGGATGTCTTTTATCGAAGTTTATGAATAAACATGCAATAGATAATATCTTATAAATATCAATACTGTACTCTGTTTGCAATATATACACAAAGTAAATATTAATTATGATAAATCGATAGAAAATAAATTTCAACTAAAAATAAACAATTTAAGTGTTCTTTTCAAATAACGTGGTAATTGATTTTAACAGCATGGTTGATAGTGGGTTGCGTCTCCAACATGTGATAAAACACACCAATATATTTAAAGTGAAAAAAAGAACACAATTTTGGAAAAAATTAATTCAAAAATATTATGCATTCAAATAATATGATATAAAAGTGAGAATTGCAGCTTAATTAAATTCAAAAATGTGTAATTCGGTGAAAATAAGAAAACAAGAACTTGTTAATCATTTTAAATCAAAAGCAATTTATAAAAGATGTTCAATTTGAAAATATGAAATTTAATAATAAATAAATTAATTAATAAAAATAGTTCAATTAATAAACCCTATTATCAAGAAAGAAAACTATAACTTTGATTAAAACAAAGAATATTAATAGTCATTTTACAAGCCAAACAAAAATCTGCAGTTTGGCGGAGCCGTGGACAGGGTGCTGAAGGAGGCAAAGGCGGAGGCGGTTTATTGCCTATATTGTATCGGTATTTATATACATATGTCACTATTTTGGTTCTTAATTAAGGTTGTTGCTTTCTTTGATTAAGTAAGACTATAACGAATTTATACCCTGCTGGCTGTGAAATTTGAATGTTTGTAGACCTCAAATTTTATACAATTTTTTAAGCTATTTTTTGTCTAACTAATTCTTTGGTTTAAATGTGATTCAGCAGAATTAGTGTTACATTTACCAAAAAGTCTGAAACTTTGAAGAAACCAACCTTTGCATAATTTATCAAAATTATTTAAAATTTTTGTTATGTTTTTTATGAGCTTAAACATTGCTTATCAAGTCTGAAAAAAATAAAGAATTTTGGTTCAGCAAAAAACTTTCTACGGCATTTTGAATTGTATTGCCAAAAATTGTCCCTAAAAAGGCCATTTTTGCCCCAAATTTCTGATCGGGTAAAGTTTGAGGTTCCATAAAAAATTAATGGGTGGAGCAATAAACCTCTATATTTAATTAAATATACGAAACATCGTTTTATGTTATTTTATAATATTTTAATTTCAGTTGCCGATTGGTTTATACTATATTTATATTTTAGGTATGAAGTCTGTCATTTTTCATATGTAACTTAGTTTTAATACAGCAATATGTGATGCAATCGTGATTATAAATATATTTTTTATTTTCAATGCGAAAAATGTTGTTCGATTATATATATTAAACTCCTGTAATTAGAAGTTATAATTAAAAATAATTAAAAAACAAAATGAAACCTTAAAAATCCCAAATATGTGAAAAAGTATGTCAAAAAAATATACAAATTAATTTTAAATACTACAAATGATTTGTGCAAGCGGATCCGTTGTGAATCACTCTACCGTTGAACATTGAACAGGTAAGTGAAACGGTTTTATTATTAAAGTGTTCTTTTATAATTTTGTTTTGTTTTATTTGCACTTAAAATTGATGTTTTATACATTTTTGTAACATCTTAGTTAAAAATTGCTCTCATCAATGGCCAACATTTTCGGGGCTTCTTCCATTAGATTAGTTGATCAAATACCCAAATCTAGGAAGCGATAAAATGGATGTCTTGTCTGGAACTAGAGTAGGTCGGGACCGGGATTTTTGGGAAAAACCGGGATCGGGACCGGGATTTCACTTTTACAAAAACCGGGACCGGGATCGGGACAGGGATTCCAAAAACCGGGAATTTCCCGACCGGTCCCGGTCGGGATCCCGGTCCCGACCTACTCTATCTGGAACCTATACGCGGCTCCGTTTTCTACCGGCTCCGTTTTCGCCGGTTCCGTTTTCGCGGTTCCGTTTTCGCGGCTCCGTTTTCAGGTGTACCGAATTTTACCCCCCCCCCCCCCCCCCCCCCTCCCAAAAAGGGGAGTTGGGGGAGTTCTATTTTAGGGGGGGGGGGAAGTTTTATTTTTCAACCTATTATTTCAGAAAATATTAACAAAATTTGCAAAAATTTGTACAATTTTGACCATTTTCCTGGCAAATCAATCACTGAATAGAGAAATTTATTATTGAATAACAAAATTTTTCGATATCTATGAGTCCAACAATTTTTCTGGGAACCCCTTGGTAAGAAATAGAAATTTAATGAAGTTTTCAACAATTTTTTGAAAATTCCTAATGTTCTGCTCAGAATGAATTTTAAAAAAATGCAGACCTCAGATTAAAGTTTGAGATTTCAAATGAAATAAAGTTTAAAAACAAAGAAAAAAACAAAAAAGAAAAAAAAAAGTTTGACGAATGGTCATCTAATCCTAAATATAAATATCAGACAGCGAGTTATTTTTTTAGCAGCAAATATAAAATAATAATTTGACTATTTGTGATGTTATTATTTGAAATTTAAGATGAGTTTTTGAATACTTTTTAACATAAATAATATTTGATTATAATTAAATTAACAGACGGCAACATAATTAATAATAAATAAAAACGTTACATTTAAAATTATAGCGTTATTTAAATTTTACACTGCATATGCTTAATTTATCAAATAATATTTCGATAAATGATGACAACGTATTGTAGCCAATAACTAATTTGATAATTAAGAAACTGATTCCGAAATAATTATGAATTATTAGAGGTATATTAGTAAGTATTGATATGAAAAATTATAATTAAACTTAAATTACTTATTATCAATAAAATATTATCTTGTAAACAGTTTTTCTTGCCCCTGCTGTTTTTCGCGACAATTGCAACTCTGACTGTAGAACAAGTCCCTGAAAGATGAGTCAAAAGTTTAGATGTAGAACACTTGTTCGAAGGCTGTAATTTTTGGGTAAGAGAGTGGGGGGAGGGGGCAGGAGGGGGGCGGCTGTTTAGAAATAAAGGGGGGGGGGGGTTTGGGATTTGGGGGATTTGTTCTGAAATTTGACATCTTTTTTAAACAATTTATCTATATTTCAATAACTAAGATATCCATATTTCAATAACTAAGATTAACTATTTCTGATATTTAAATATTTTTAATAATGTAACGTATTTTTTGGGGGGTTGGGGATTTGTTCTGAAATTTGGCAATATTTTTAAACAATTTACCCATATTTCAATAACTAAGATTAACTATTTCTAATATTTAAATATTTTTAATAATGTAACGTATTTTTTGGGGGGTTGGGGATTTGTTCTGAAATTTCGCAATATTTTTAAACAATTTACCCATATTTCAATAACTAAGATTAACTATTTCTGATATTTGAATATTTTTAATAAGGTACTGTATTTTTTAAGCAATTTTTGGGTAAGAGAGTGGGGTGGAGGGGGCAGGAGGGTGGCGGGGGGGCGACATTGGGGAAATTTTTTGTTCTGAAATAAAGGGGGGGGTTGGGGATTTGGGGGATTTGTTCTGAAATTTGGCAATATTTTTAAACAATTTACCCATATTTCAATAACTAAGATTAACTATTTCTAATATTTAAATATTTTTAATAATGTAACGTATTTTTTGGGGGGTTGGGGATTTGTTCTGAAATTTCGCAATATTTTTAAACAATTTACCCATATTTCAATAACTAAGATTAACTATTTCTGATATTTGAATATTTTTAATAAGGTACTGTATTTTTTAAGCAATTTTTGGGTAAGAGAGTGGGGTGGAGGGGGCAGGAGGGTGGCGGGGGGGCGACATTGGGGAAATTTTTTGTTCTGAAATAAAGGGGGGGGTTGGGGATTTGGGGGATTTGTTCTGAAATTTGGCAATATTTTTAAACAATTTACCCATATTTCAATAACTAAGATTAACTATTTCTAATATTTAAATATTTTTAATAATGTAACGTATTTTTTGGGGGGTTGGGGATTTGTTCTGAAATTTCGCAATATTTTTAAACAATTTACCCATATTTCAATAACTAAGATTAACTATTTCTGATTTTTGAATATTTTTAATAAGGTACTGTATTTTTTAAGCAATTTTTGGGTAAGAGAGTGGGGGGGGGGAGGGGGCAGGAGGGGGGCGGGGGGCGACACTAGGGAAATTTTTTGTTCTGAAATAAAGGGGGGGGGGGTTTTTGGGATTTGTTCTGAAATTTGACGTCTTTTTTAAACAATTTATCCATATTTCAATAACTAAGATTAACTATTTCTAATATTTAAATATTTTTAATAATGTAACGTATTTTTTGGGGGGTTGGGGATTTGTTCTTTGTGTCTTTTCTTAATTATTTATATTTATATCATCTCTTTTTTCATAATGCGAACAAATAGTGTAATAAAATTATTCATTGTTGACGCTGACAGATCGGTTTGATTGCTCCAAATGTTATCATTTAATTTGTTACTGTCTTGTCTATTAGTTGCAAATTGTTAATGTTAGCAAAAAATTAATTTTATATCTGTACAAAGTTTAAAATTTATACCCACCCTTTGATAATTGATTTAAATTTATTTCTTAGCCATTTTGTTTTGTAAAATTACAAAAATCTAAATAATAATTTTAATAATTCAAAGTTGTTTATATTTAATTATTATTTTGTTTTTTTATAATATGTTTTCATTTGTGTCGGAATTCCGTCTTTTAATTTAAATAATTATCTTTTTTTTAAATGGTATCATTACTAGAAAAAGCATTTAAATGAACTCAGAAAACTTATACTTGAGAAAAACGTATGTATTTATTAAAGCAGATAGCGTGTTGTCTTATCGACAATTTACATCAAGAATGCGCCGTGACAAAAATACCAGCTTAATAATAAATAAAACATTCTAATAACATTTTAATTAATGAGTGCGAAGAGTGAAATTACATTGATTTAAAATAATATTTTATTGTTTAAATTTTTGTTGAAGGCTACACAAATATGTTCGCCTTTTAAATTAGAATTATATTTCTTTTTCTATTGTTCTTGATCTTAAATAATGAGATTAGTTTGCCATTTAGAATTTTAATCTTGGTGTGCTTGCCCATGGAGTATAATTTACATATAATGGATTTAAAATTAAAAAACATTAAATAATTTTGGTTATAGTTACTGTTGTATTCCCTTATTGATTCGCTATATTTGCGTTTTTAGCCCTTATATTGGCACTTTTTCCCAAAATTTTAAGAAAAAAAAAAATGCAATTTTTAGGTATTTTCCCCAAATTTCTTAAGAAAAATTCAAAAAAGGAGAAAATCTGCCCCTAAAATTAAAATTATTTCATTCCCAAAACGCACCCATAAAAAAGACTTTTTTCTTGGTCCAAAAATCCACCCCCAAAGATTGATATTTTCCGAAAAAAATTTTGTTTTTGTATTTTTTATGAAATTTGAAGTTGTAGCAGTTCTTTACAAAATTGCGAGCCAAAAAAATGTCGTTTCGTTTGACCAACTGTAGCAATATTTTTTCATTCTAAAAATTGCCGTATAAAAGGTTAGATTATTTTAATACAAATAGCAGGTTCAAATAATTGTACTTAAAATCTAGATATGCATTATGTTATGTGAAAATTATTTTATCCATTACTAGTATAATATTCTAATATTTTCGTTATTAGTTGTTTAAAGAATTTTATTACCTTTATTAACTGGCATGAATTCGTCTACTGTCATATTTCAGTGCTTTTAATTAGAGTAGGTATATGATTTAATTTTTTTAACATTAAATTTTTATTTGTATAATTATAAAAATTAAATCTTATTTATTTTTAATGATTTTTTATTTGTAAAAATATAACATTTAGTTTTAATATGGATTAATTTATTAATGTCTTTATTTTATAAGTTGCCTTTTAATCTTACAGATATTTAGAATGCTATTAAGTTGTTAAAAAGTATTTATTTAAGTGCACTATCGTAAATATTATTTTTCTTGAAGACGATTCGTTTTGGTCTTTGAGGCAGGCATCTTGCTAATTTGTTTTTGGCTGGAATCATAATTAGTTTTAATTTAAATCTTTTTAAATTTACTTAATAGATAATAGCCAATATTTTTTTCAGGTTTTATTATAAATTCGGCATGTAATAATTTATTTTATGATAATTTGTATTTTTATTTCATGTCTGTATAAATGGCATATAGCTTTTTTGTTTCCTAGACAACATATTATAACGATATAGAAAGTTAGATTTTGTTTTGATATTGGACAACAAGTTTCTTTGTCCCAAACGCATTTGAAGAATGAACTTAAGGCTTACAAAATGCTAGATACTTGGGATTAATCCAAAACCTTATATTTCTATCGAGCTGCAGTCATCTTAATTGACGGTCAACTCTAGATGATTAGTTTTTTTTGGTTTTTCCAATAGCTTTATATTTTTTTCAATACATTATTCGTCGGACATTAAATAAGCTCTTTAATGTTTAGCTTTTTTGTAGTTTACAATAAAATAAATATAATATTAAAATAAAATTATTATATGAAATTATTATAAAAGTAAGAACAAAAAATTCAATTACAAAACTTTACAAAACTTGCAAATCAATGTTTGCCTCATCGTTTTACTGGCTCGTCCTCTCCAGCTAGATATAAAGCTTTTTTTTTAATTAATATTTGGGTTTAGTTTTTGACATTTTATGATTTCTTGGTTTTTTAAAATTCGTGATTTTAGTTTGTATTTTTATTTGAAGTCTCAGGGAATTAATCGTTTTTTTAATTTGAAATTTAAATTTTTTTTTGAAGTAACTCCAGTTTTTGAAGTATAATGGGTTGGACTCTTGTACACCAACTTGTCTGTGTTCACGAACATAAATACTTTTTTCCTATCTTAGAATAAAAAACATAGTTATTTTTATATTTGTTACTTTTAAACTATAAAAATTCTGTGTTTTACATTTTTAATGTAAGCGGATCCGCCGTCGACGAATAATAAAAAAACAAATTGTTGCCTTTTTCAAATATAATTTAAATATATTTAATCGCTTCAGATACCGCATATAACGCTTTTAAGACAAAAAAGTATTATAATGTGATTAATATTATTTTTATTTAACTACATAAGATTTTTATAACGATTTTATATAATCAAAATTTTATTTTTTCCACTTAAATTACATGTTTGAAGGTGTTTGGAAAGTCCGGCCGAAATTTTCCATTTTCCATTTTTTTTTATTATTTATAATTTAATTTTTTACGCGTATCGTAATTTTTGAGACCCCAGATTTGGGAGGGGGGTCGGTGGTGCCGATAGACGCCGCCGGGTAAAAATTTGAATTTTTTACTCTTAAGAGATTACCCATCAAAATTTAAAAATACGGTACCTTTTGCTTTAGTTCAATCTTTCATATTTGTTTTAATTTTTATTTAAGCAGAGTGAATTTCAAAATAATCTTGATTAAAAAAAATAAATTTTCCCTTCGATTTATATAAATTTATGAGTTAAACATTTAAATATACTTATCAATAAACAGTGTCAAATTATTGGAATGGTAAACCCAAAATTCAATTTTATTAATAAAATATTTTTGGCACCAAGAAGCTATGCGTTGAGACAGAATCAAGGACGCATACATGAAGTCGGATAAAGAAAATTACCAATATCCCGAATCATGCCTAATAACCCAAAGACGTTTGATTATTGTATAAAAGTTCAAATGTATGCATGCATTCCATGTCAATTCAAAAATAATGTTTTCTTCAATCTTCTCATTTCGCCGGTCATCTGTCACCAACTTTCGCACTCGGCAACATATTCGTCGTCGGCCCGCGACTCGCAGATCAGTGCCGGTATTGAATAGCGCAAAAATTGCATTGATTCAATGCTGACATTGTTCACTACAATCCAAGGCACAAACTGATGCTGTTTAAGGGATAATTAGGCAGATCTGCTCTTATTTTAGGGTTGGTGGATCCGAAGACATTTCTCCATTTTTAAAAAATTAGTTCAATGTCTGCTGATTTTTCTAATAGTCTGTTCAAAAACAGCCGGCTTTGTTTGGCCAAATCATCTGCGTTTTTAGTGCTGCTAAACTCTGCAAAGTGTCACCCTCCGATTTGTCAAAGCATTCATTGCCTGTCAAAAAATACTGTGAAAAATTACTAAAATTTCATTCCTTTACATAATTCGATCGTGTACGTAGTTTCCAGGATTGATCAGGTTGAAGCACAATTTAGATGCTTCTTCAAAGGTCACGTTATCGTAAAGCAACGCAAATTTAATTCTCGAAACCATTTAAAATTGATAAAATGCAAGTTAAAAACCAGCCGAAAAATTTAAAAAAATATTAATAATTCGTTGTATTTAAAATTGAGTTTTAAATATTTCAACATATTTTAAATTATGTTTGATTTGGATTTGAATAATTAAATATGTTCCAAAGTAAGAGTAAAAATTGAAATGAGGAAGTGAATAAACGCGGGACAACTTAACCCAGGTTAAAGACGAGCAGGCCGGTTAAGCTCGGGCGTTAACAGATTCAAATTCTTGGAACAGGAACAGACAAAATTGACTGGTCCTGTTATTTTTGGAACAGACCAGAGTAATAATGGAACGTGATTGCTTTTCATTTGAATTTTTTAACAATTCGGCAACCCATAAAAGATTTTTCTACCAATGAATTAATTTTGCAACCTACGAAATCCGTTAACTAAAAATAGGAATCGGATTGATAAGCCCAAAAATGGCCAATATGCACCAATATATGCCAAATGCCGAAATATAAATTGAATGAAAAAATTCTAGGACATACTTTATCATAATTAATTTGTTTGGAAAGTTAATAAAACAAAAGATATATTGTGTGATAATGCAAGTATGATACATTGATTTTTAGTAGCAAAATAAAAACAGGCACAATTTCATCATAATATGTTAAATTTGAACATAAAAATTTAAAATTGAGAGATTAATGTCAACACATCTTGCGGTTTTAAGCTTATTTAAATAGTAAAAATTTATTAAAGTAATAAAAATGAAAATGTATCCCGAATAATTAGCTTAAAATTTAAACTTACAACTAGAAAATCTTTTTATTACTTTTTGGCATCAATGGAACAAACCGGTAAAGCTAAGTGAAAGAATTTTAAAGCAGCGATAACTAAGCAATATCCAAATTAAAAATAGACGTTTAAAATTTTAACAATTTTGCCAATCCGTCGTCCCACAACTGTGTCGAAGAAGTGGCGATGGTCCCTGTCATTCTCTAACAAAAATATATAAAATTGCTTACAGCATAAAAGCCTTTAATGAAGTAATACAAAAAATATATAACGTTAATTGATGATCGTGGACATAAATGTATTAAATATAATATTTTAAATATTTTTATGTTAAAAAAAAAGAATAAAAAATATCTGACGAGGAATTACCCGCCTCTACTTCGACAGAGAAAAGATTGACGGAATTACATGATAATTATTCAAATATTTAGTTTATAATTTAAATATACACCGAATAAAAATACCTTATTTAACTAAAATCTAAAAAGCTAATTTAAAGTATTTAAACTCATAAATATTTGCAAATATATTAAACCAAACTTATTCCTTTATATGTAATATAGGTAATAAGCTGAAAACGAATCGGTAACCATAACTCAGAGGAGATCAATGTGAACCTTTGACGACCCTTATCGTGGTGTATTCACAATTTATGAAAAATTATCCTTTGAAAGTAAAATACCATTTAATACTTTTACTTATATAATTCATTTTTTATAATTGTACTGACACAAATATGATTTTTTCAAAATAAATTTGTGTTAAAAAATAGCATATTTTGAAGACCAATGTACATGCAATAAAAGCGGGCGTTTTGAAGAAGACCACAGCCGTCTCCGTGCAATCTTTACTTCCGTACCATTATCAACGATGTTCAATAAAAAAAGTTTCTGGAATCCCAAAAAAATATTTTGAAAAATGGGTGGACTAATTACTTATTGTTTCAAAAATTTATAAATTTTTTCAATTTTGAGTGATCTTAAAATCACATTTTAAAGTATGAATTATAAATTATTAGAACAAATATGTAATCTAATAAAGAATTTTTTATAATTTTGGTATTTATATCGCTTGGATTTTTCTTTAAATTTAAAAAATTAACAATCGTATTAATAGTAAAAAAATCAAACAAATATTATACCTAAAATTTGATAAACAAATAAAAAATCTTTGGCGTAAATTAATTATAAATTGCTCACTTTTATAATGATTAATACTTGATTAAAGCAAAATGTTGTTATAAAAGTGTAATAGACAAGTTAACTAAAAAAGGATAATTGATAAATATCAGGTGGTTACTATTAATAAAAAAAATTTTTTTTAAATGAAAAAATTAAACTAAAATCAAATTTTCATATTATCCTTAAATATGTAATCAAATTTTAAATAAAATATTAATGAAAATACGTCTTTTTGACGTAATAATAAATTTGGATTTTGTAGTTCTTTGAACTATAAAGAATCAATCAAAACAATTTAAGTTGTTTCAATAGCTTAAAAGGTTTCAGAATTATTGTTGAACGTGTAAGTGAAGCACTAGATTTTGTATTTTTTTTCTAATATGAAAAAATAACATTTTGGAATTTAATCAGCGAAATTATGACACGCCCAGCAATTAAAATAATAAATTGAAGCAAACTAAAAACATTAGCATTTAATTTTATATGCAAAACATTCAAATTTATTTGCACACTTCTCAATATTTCAAAAGAATGTGTAGTTATTGATTACACATTTTTTCAAATTGATCTAATCTTTGGATAAGCGGAAACAAATTTTATGACAAGAATGACGGCGTCAAGCAATTAAATGAAATTGCTAAATATGATAGTCAGACATCAGCTTTAAAAACAAATATAAAATAAAAGAAAATACATAAAATAAAATAAATAGAAATAAACCAAATAAAAAGTCAAATATTAAATCAGGGGTGTTTAGGCACAGTGTACAAGCATTAGTAATTTTACTTAGCTTTTTCAAACGCAAAAATAAATTCTATAATTAATAATTAAAATTACAATTATAATACAAAATAATAAAACAAAAATTCATCATCGCCATTTAGCAACACGTGATAAGGTTTAAATTGTTTTCAAATTATAAATGTAACTAAATTAATTGTAAATACAAGTGTTCGCAAGAACAAATAAATTTGTAAATAAAATATCGAACATCGACTTTTAAAATTTATTTTTTATTTCATTTTTCCGATTCGAAACGATCCCACAGACTCTACCGCTTCGCAGACGCCTTTTACATATAATATTTAAAAACTCATTAGTCAAATAAATTAAGTTTTGGCTAAAATTTGCAAACTTTTTAAATAGTTACAATATAGCTTTAGTTAAATAAACAACTTTTAATTTTGTTTGTAATTTTATTAATTTATTTTTATTTTTTTTCTACTAGAAATTTAAGTTAAATTATACTTTCTAAAATTGAATCCTTAGTTATCCCTTTCCAAAGGCTTTTATTAAACGATAGAGTTGTTCTTTCCTTAACCTATCGCTTTTTAATAAAATGTTCAGACATCAGTCATTTTTAAAAGTATTTTATTTTTAATTTTTATATTTTTTAGATAATTGTTAAATATGGTACAAGGTTAGTGTTTTTATTTCAAAAAAATATTTTTAAAGATAGATATAATTATTTATTCGTTAATTAAATTAGCGTTTCCATTTGTATTGTTACAGGTTTACAGGTCAAAGATCGGCTGAGTTAGAAATACCTAAACCCAAAAATAATGTTTAAAAAGGACTGATTACCGCAGTTGCCCGCCTTGCTGGTATCTCTGCTATTGCATTTGAATTTATGAGTATAAACAAGCCACAAAAAATAATAAAGAATTAATTAAAACTTAATACAAAAAAATGAAATCGAATAAAAATATATATAAAAAATAAAAGAAGTCCTCTTAAGCTAAAAGCTATGAAATTTTTAAATGCAAACAAAAACTAAATAAATCTGTTTTAATAAAATATAAGCAAAACAAATTATTGCTTAAATTAATTTAAGAAAATGTCACTGGACTTTGCGCGAGAAACGGGAGAAGCCATTCAGCCTATCAGCATTGCTTCGGAGGTGCATATGTAGTGGTTTGATGCAGTCCCATGGCGTATAATAACCATGCTTATTTGATTTATTTAATGATTTTTTGTTTTCTTAAGCATTGAGGCTGTGCACATGTAGTTCTATGCAAACAACTTATATTTTAACAATAAATTTGTAATAAAATATTACTCTAGCATACAAAATTTCTTCAACAAACTCTAATTGCACATTAAAACTTTTTAAATAAATGTGTGGGAATTCCAAATAAATACTGTTATTCGATATTAAAAAATTTAAAAATGAATGAAGTTGAAAGGACGGGGAAATGCATGTTGGCGTAAAAAGTCAAAATTTTGAATAATATAAATGATTATTTCTAAAAATAAATTTGAAATAATTTGTTCATCCGCTTGCTACATCTTCAGCAACGACAATCTTTTAAGAACTAAAAATTCTGCACGCTAAAAGAAAATTAAGCTGTTGACGATAATTAAGTGCTAAACTTTAATATGGCCGCCCAAAGACAAAGACCGACACTCAATGAAGCAAAATGTTCAAATTAAAATAATATAATATTTAAGCCTTTCTAACATTTATTTAAATAATTAATCCAAAGCTAATAAAATTATTAATCAATAAATTATTAATATTTTTATGGTTTAGCATAAATAAATGGATATAATTACAAATATTATAAATTTCAAAAATAATTTAGTATTCAATAATCCCGACATAATAATAATTAATACCAAAAAATGCTGTTTAGGAGTTTGCAGGTTTACAATTTACAGATTTTCTAATTAATATTAATTGATCTTAAATATTGGCCATATAAAAATTTTATTTTTTAATTTGTTTAATTTTTGGTTAATTATGGCTCGACGAGCGCCCAAGTTGATCAAAGTCATAAAGCGACTCTCATAAATAATTTGTATTCCTTTTAAACTTTTTACTCGCATCCAGATTTGTTCATTTTTATTTATTTTATTTTCTTAATTTTGATTTTTGGAAATTTTTCTTTCATACATTTGTTTATTTTAAATCTTTTCGACGTTCGGTTTAAAGAAAAGCAAATAAAACAAAATAAAATTTAAATAGGTAACAAAATTTACAAAAACACTAAAGTTAAGCTTTATTGTAAAAAATAAAAACATAAGAATATTTAAAATAAAATTAATATAGTTTTTTAAAAAAATTTGCTAAAACAAAATTTATTTTTAGAGTTTAATATAAACTTAATTAATGTTTTGTCTATTAGTTGAAAATTGTTAATGTTAGCAAAAAATTAATTTTATATTTGTCACAAATTAATATACCCTGATTTTAATAAATTTCAAAATAGAAATTTTTTACTGTTCTCGCCGGAACCGATCAACCAACTTAAATTGCCCTTTTGCGCTGCTTTGAGCATGGTGTGTATGTGACGACTTGCTTTGCCCTACATTTGATTATTAAAATAAGAAAACGTTTTCTTCGAATGCCATATTTAAAAAGCCGTTATATTTAATACTAATTTATCCATATTGCCACAAAATATCATATGTTGAAAAGATCGAAAATTAACTATTGCTGGTTTTGTTTGAGTATAAATTAGCTAGAATTTTATTTTTTAATATTTTTTATTGCAATTCGACGCTCCGTAACCTGAAGGCGTAAACGCTGTTTGTTTGAATATAAATATAATACATATACTTCCCAATAATACTTGTAAATTATAAACTTGTAAGTTTTCTAAAATTAAATATAAATTTGTAGATTTATTTGTTATTTAAGTTTTGCATTTGTTTGGTTCTATTTGTTAAAAAACTTTAACAAATTTGACAAATATTGAATTTAAAAAGTTAGTGTTTTGATATATATTTTCATTATTTTAAAACTATAAATAATAGAAATATTTTTTGGTAAGCAATTAATATTATAAACCCAACTTTTTATAAAAGTTTGAATATTATAGAATAACAAATTTATTTGTTATCAGTACTTTAACAAATGCGTTATATTTTAAATATGTCTTTTAATTTTTATAGCATTATGAAGTTTATTATAGATTCATCATTAAGAACTTTAAACAGCCAAAGTCTTTTATTTGAATTATATATTTTTCTAAGGCACGGTTAGTCTGTACTTTAAGGGTTGCTGAGAGATTGGATAAAAAAAAATAAAAATAAATAGCTTGACAAGATTTTAAATAATGCTCATATCGGTTCGCAGCGCTGCACTTGGAAAACAACATGTCCCGGCATAAAATAATAATCACTAAAAGAATATCTATAACGATAAAATTAAACATACACGGATAATTAGGAAATAGAAAAGATAAAGAAAATAATATGGCAGCCATGTTCCTAGAATTAAAAGAAAATGCCGTTTAAAGTTATATATTCTTAACCTTTCCAATGAAAATAATGTTAATAAAATAAAAACCAACGACAAAAGTTCAAATCTAAATTAATTGATTCATTTGAAATGATTAACAATGAATTTTGAATTTATTAAATTTAATCTTGTGAATATTATTTATTAGAAAGCCTCGTATTTAGTACAAAATGATTTATTCTTCAGCATTTTATAAAAATACAAGCTTTGAAACATTGGTTATTGATTCTTAAAGTTTAAATGTAAACCATAAACGTTTAAAGTTACAAAAACAATCAAATGGCTTTATAATTAATTAAGAAAGTTAAAATTATGTTGTATTTTTTTTAAAGTTTAAAATTTTAAAGTATTATTTTTAATTTTAAAAAATTTTGCAAAAATATAATTAATAAATATTGTATATTTAAAAATTTCTTTAAAAATATATTTTTTAAGTTACTACCAAGCCTATAGGATTAAATTAAAATAAAATTTTTAATATCCAATTATATTATAGAAGATTACGCTTATATATATTCCTGTTCAAAAATAGAAGTCGTTTATTAGACTTTAAAGAGATTGAAGAAGTCAAAATAAATTTTAATGTTATATATTTGCTTCACAAGTTTACAACAAAATTTAATTATTTTTTAAAACAATATGAGTGAGCAAAAAGTGTTGCTTATAAAAAATTATATATATATACTTTACAAGATTATAAAAAATAATTTATGTACAAACTGTTAGGCTATATTTGAATAATATTGCTTCAAAGTATGATATCATAAACCTATTTGTCACATAAAAATAAACAATCGCTTTATTATGAATAAACAATTTTTATAATTCATATTTTGTTAATTGTATCTTAAAGATTTAAAGGCGTTGAATGTAATTTTAAGACAACATGTTTTTCGTTGAAATATCGCAAACAAACTAGACACTTTATTGGCGCCCAGGAAGTGTGTATAGCGGCCAAGAGAACTGTATCATGGAACTTCGCGCTCGTGTAGCAAAGCTTGAAAACAAATCATTTTGAGTTGTAAATTAAAATATTCAATGAATTATGCAAAATAAAAATATCACGATAAATCCAAAAATTTAATTTTTACATTGGCGAAAAAAAATCATGCAATATTTGCACTTCTGAATGCTTATTGATTATAATTTTATTTGATAATACTTTAATCGATTTTAAGCCGAATATTTTTTTAAATAAAAATAAATAAAACAGATTTCAATTAATCTTCTTAAGTTAAAATAATTTAATATTCTCATATTGCTAGTGATAATTTTATTATTAATGAACTCTTTTACTGTTATAAAAAATAATCAAGAAATTACTAATATTCAAATTTTGAAAATTGACGGGGAGATGGCAAATCTTAATGGTTTTCTGTAATTTAAAAAATAATCGATTCAAAAGCCAATTACATTTTTTAATTAAGTAATTATGCAAAAAATTAAACATAAAATTTTCAAATAAATTAAAAAGGTCATCTCACATGGTATAATTATATACCCGGACACATAAGCGCGCGACAATTTGAAGCATTTAAATCTATTAAAAACACTTTTTTTAGTTCATCGCCAAACCTCATCAAGAAATTTGCAAAGAGTGATCGTAAATCATGCGTAATTGTTATGATATAAAAAATTCAGAATTTAATGAGTAAATTTTGTTTTAAATAATTTGCCTAAAGAGAACTATTTGCCCAATACCAGAAATAGATGATAGACCTGTGAGGAATAATAAATACAACAGAAAATTAACACTTTATAACCTAACGATTTTTCATTAAAATTTTTAAAGAAAAATAATAGTGTTAAAAATGAAAAGTAGTTACAAAATAATAATTTTTTATTCTAAATTTGAGCCGGTGCCCGGCTGCAAATCACAATAACTACTATAGATTGCTTAACCAAAATGTATTAAGAAACAAGATTTTTACGAAAAAAAAATGAATAAAAATTAAATTCGTCTATTCAAATACTTTATATTAATTAATAATAAACCGAAATTAGCATACATACAAATAAAATTAGAATCAATATCGGGATAATTGATTTTGTCAATGATTTATACATATTTTAACATTTTTATTTTTAATTCAAGACGACACTATCATTAACGGTGTCTATGACAAATTTAAAAAAAAAGCAGAATAAAATTCAAAAATAAATCCATTTTGAATTAGAAAAAATTGCTGAAAATATTAAACATATGTTAATTTATAATTTTTGGCAAAGTAAGTTACGAAAACTTTAAAAGTTGAATTAATGCTGAATCAATATGAAACATATAATAAAAATTTTTATTAAAAAGGGTTTTTTTATAATATACTTGGCCTGACAAGCCGTCACAATAATGCGCAGATGACCTCGAGATCCTTTTAATTTTATAAAAAATTTTACAAAGGAAAATTAACAAATATTTAAAAAAATTTCTAACATCTAAAAAGTTGGAACATTCATAAACATTCAAAACTTTAATAAATATACTTTGATAGTTTTTGGATGGAATCTGTCTAGTGATTTATTGAGTTTTTGCTTTAACAGAAAAAATTGTATCATTAATCAGCTCTTATTTTAAATTTCATTAATAATTTATATGAACTCAGAATTATAGTATTAATAATTGCCAACTACATTTCGTCTTTTTTGGTCGTTCTTCATAATTAAAAATTTTTATTTAAAAGTTGCGCGTTAATTCTTTTTTAGTAAACATTTCATTCTGAACAGATCAAAAATCTAACATATTAATACTCGTTTTTTGTTTTAAAATATTTTTATTCGAATTGGACAAATATAGTTTCTAAATTGCTGCTGCGGTTTGTTTCTTGCCGTCCTTCCTCTGCCAGACTTTATTACGCATCGATGGCAAAAGATATACAACAATGACGCGACGACGGGCGGCAACATAAGCTGCCCAACTAAATTGCAAAACGAAATCAACTCCAATTTAAGACAAGTTTAGGTCACTTCAACAAAATAAATCTTGAGAATTTTTTCATTAATTATTTTTTAAATCCTTTGATAAAATTTTCAATAATTTTTTTTATGTAGACTTTTAAAAATATGTTTTTATTTTTGTTATTCAATTAAGAATTTACAAAATTATTATCACTTATCCATTATTTACAAATATATAATTTAGATGTCAAAATTGCTTTTATATTAAAATTAAACTTAGCGATAAAATTATATAAAATCCATAGCCTTTTAATAGGTTTTCTATTAATTTTTTTCACTGCCGAAATATTATTTTAAGTACATAATTGTTTTGTTGTTTTTTTTGAAAATAAATAAACAATTAATAAGATGCTAAATCCTTATAATATATCCCGCTTGAAAATAACTTTTTGAAAAAAAGCCCGATACTTCAAAACATAAAAATATTTATAAATTAAATTCTTTCTTTCAATTATAAATTAATAATTTTTCAATATAACAACTGGCAAAGGTATATTATTTAAAACATAAAAATTGCAAAATGCACAAATGGATGAGCAAATCAAAACTCTGTTTATCTTTATACATTAAGGCTAGTTTGGCATCCTTGACGCTAAAAAGGATTGCGGATAATTTTTTATTATCTTACCAATTTGGTTGCATTAATCAATAAGTGTCATAATCTTCTTGTATTAAAATAACTAATAATAAGTATATTTATAACTGGCAAGTTAACATATTTTAATACTCAAACTTGCTCTTGACCCGGATTGATGTGACTCTCCCCAGGAACGGAGGCTGCTGGTAAAATGATTTACATTTAGTTTTCGAATTTTTTAATTCAGAAACATAGTAAAGATTAATAATGCTTTAATGACTATCTAATAAATTGGAAAACATTAGAAAACACACATTTATCAATTAAGAAGAACATTAAAATTATTTAAAATAAAAATTCACCCCAATTTTATTAATAAATTTGTTGAAAAAAATTAATTAAAAAATTGTAATATAATAAATATTGAAAATACTAGCGTAAAACAGTTCTCAGCAAAATTTAATAAAAAAATGCCTTTTTTGATATGTTTAATTGTCAAAAATAAAAGTATGTTGTGTTTTATCTTCTGTATGTTTTCTTAATTAAGCTAACAAATTTGCTTTGTGATATTTACGCTATGATTGCAAAAGGTTTTATATCAAATTGCGCTGCAAAAGAATCCACACCTGGATCTGGTTAAGGATCGTTATCTCTTATAGAGCCCAAAATTCAATTTAATTTCAAAATTATTTAACGTGCTAGCGGAAATTAAAATTAGAACAAATTTTTTTAAATATTTCTTTTCATTAATTACATCCTTTACAAAGTTTCCAATAATTTTTTCATTTGGTTGATTTTAATTTACTTGTAATTCCAAAATTTTAGAACTTAAATTAATTTTTTATTTTGATGTTTCATAAAAATGGGGTTAAATAAGGTTAGTATTTTAACAAATATTATATTTATACATACAAAACCAATCGAATGACACTTTATGAAGCGTTGACTTTATTTAAATATTAAAAAAAGCGAATAACTTCCGGTAATTGTTAGCGTAAAAACATACTCAAAATAATTTGTTAAATACAATAAATTGAAGCAAAGAATTCACTTGAGACCATTTAGTATAAGTAAATGTAAAACATAAAAAACCAGAAAGGAGATTTTAAAAATAAAGTTGATGAAAACTTCTTAAATAAAAAAAGCTCCTGTTTCGCTGATTCATCCTTGAAAACTGTATCACTTCGTGCTACTGTCTCATGGATGGGAAATCCCGAAACATTTCCCGGTAGTTAATTTCCAAAAAAAAAATAATAATAATGTTATTATCTGCCAACATTTATTTTTATTAATTGTATAAAATATTGACAATTTTAACCATTATTGCTTTTAATTTTTTGATTTTTGACTTTTCTGTGATTATTTATTTTTAAGTCATTTATTTTATTATTATTGCTCTCAAAATCTTATTTAAATTAAATCCTTCTTAGTTATTTTTTTTAACAACCTTTAGCAATGCTTGCTTTTTTGGAAGATGATTTTTACATTATTTATGTGAAGAACCGATAATCTCGACTGCTTTGAATGCATATCTCAGTGGGCTAGCTGCCTCGGCAAAGACTCGTATGTTTCTTGGTAGTTTCTGTGACTCATATTTTATTTGAGAGATTTATTTATTTTTTTGTTTATAAATTTAAGTATTTGTTTGAAAAATTAGTTTTATTTAAACGTTCCAGGGCTTCTGTCGCATTTCTTCGAACCAGAATTCGTTTTTATCTGATTCTAATAAATATGCATTTTATACATAGACTTAAAAAAATTTATCACCTTTAGCAAGGGCAATAATTATTAATGATTTGTAAATACATATTTTTTATTGAAACCGTTATTATCTTAACTGCCGCTTCAGTTATTTCTATTTAAAAATGGAAGCTGCCCACGCATCAATATGAAATTTGTAGACAAATTCATTGATTTAATTCACCTTCAACAACAGAACCACCAAAAATCCTTGATTATTATACCCTAAAGATACAAAGACTCAAATAAATATCACAGCAACAAAACAACTAATGATCGTGTTTAATAATACGCTTTTCATTGTTTTAATCTTGATGAATACATGAGATGCAGTGATTACGGAATGTATATAATTATAAAATATTCTCAAAAACTTTAATTCCAAATAATTGTTAAAGAACAGCATTGTAAAAAAGCATTTCAATGATGTTAATTTGAAACGGAATTTAAAGTGTCTTAAATTTTAAAATATATTAAACAAAACTTAAAATATCCAATATAAAAACACCTTTGAAATTGTTATTTTTCAATAAAATCAATTCTTATCAACAAATCGGGTTATTTTTTTTATTATAACTCTACTTTTTTCTTTTATTTTTCTCCAGTAAAATAAAATTTATTATTATAAAAACCTATTCTGATTGGATCAAAATTTTCAGAAAACCGTGCGACCATTACAGCATCAAATTATTTTTCGCAAATAATTAATTGTTGTATGCTAACGTCTAATTTCTTTTTTTGTATAATTGTTGTTTTGCCGCTGTTCTTTTTTTTGCATTTATGCTGTAAATTTTGTTTTGATAATTTTTATTTAAAAAGTCTTGAAAAGTTTCAAAATCGTTATCAGGATATGCAAACAATTTGATTTAATTAAGAATATAAATATAATTCAAATTACTGTTAGTGCTAGACATAAAAAATTGCAAAATCAACCAAAGTAAAATAAATACAAATATAGAGGAGGCGCCATAATGATATAAGAATTTTAAATAATTTTGCTTATGCAACCGCAGAACGCTGAACTCGTAACCAAAACAACGAACTGAGGAGAAGAGCTTTTCGAAGCAATGCAAAGCAAACCTCATTGTAGTCAGCACGGAGCATGTCCACGTCACGCTAAAGCCTTCAACATTTAGCCGCGAGACGGTCACGCGCGGTGCCAAGGAACTCCGCCAGTCCCTGAATCTGGTCGATCCGGTCGCGCACCGCTTGACGGATGGCCTCTTCGTGGTCGTATTTATTTTTTTAAATGAAGCAATACATACGATGTTGAAGTTTATTTTAAATTTTTTAGGTTTAATTTGATTTATTTTTACATTTAAAATAAAAGTAATTTTGACGACGCCGCAAGCGTAGCCAACAGCTAATTAAAATGACATTTGGAAAAATTTAAATAAGCAGTCTAATATAAAAAATATATAAGTTATTCAATGGTTTTATCATTTAAAAAACAAATTGTTTGTTGATCATTTCATTCACTTTTCAATTGGGTTGTTTATTCGCAATGCTTGTTTTTTAAATTATAAGGCCCGTATACTGAGCTCACTTTGCTTACCGATTTCTGCATGACTTTGTTACAAGCACGATTAATTTTAACGATTATTGTGCAGCATAATTTTGATGTTAAAATCATCAGAATAAATTTATAAACTAATTTAAATTTACGAATTCGCATTTTAATAGCATTTAAACTTAAAGTACTTACTCCCCCTTTACTTAGGACGAATTGTTTTCAACTTTTAGCAGATGGATTGGATTATTATGAAATAATTTTTTATCCTTAAAAATAAATTGGATTATCCAGGTAGATCAGCTTTGTCTTTGCGGTAGACTTCATCCAGTCGTCTTGGGCTTAATGTGGATCTTGAACAAAAATGTGGAAAATAGCAAACCGAAATAATACAGATCCAATGTTTGAGAGCACACATTTTTGATAAAATTTCGCCGTTTTATTGAATTTTGAATGCCAAATCGTGAGTTCCTTAAAGGGTTCCTCCCCGTACACCACCTCATCACATAATGAAGGATTAGGGTTCGGACGGGCGCCCGGGTCGGGCGGGCAACGGGCGGGCGCCGGGCCGGGCGGGCGCCCGACTAGGAAATATTCGATCCGGGCTAAAGCCCGGTATTCGCCCGGCTAAGCCCGCCCGGACGAAAAACCAAAAAATATTCGCCCGGCAATGCCCGCCCGGAGGAAAACCCAAAAAAAGCCCGCCCGGAAATCCCGCCCGGCGCCTTTTTGATAGCCCGGAAAAAAGCCCGCCCGGCCCCAAAAAACCGAATATTTTTATGTCATTTCTCCCAAAAAGTACCAAAATATTGACTAAAAAATGGGCTAAAACTAACCAAATTCAGTCATTTTATGCGTAAAACCCTTCAAAATTCTTCAATCTTGATTATTTTGCTCTCACGATTG